>JAVCKV010072375.1:0-21797 GCA_032274145.1 Herpochondria borealis | reverse complement strand
GGGGCACCCGGGGGGTGCTGCTCAAGAGAGTAGATTGATTGAGAGAGAGAGAGTAAGAACTTCTTTTTGCGAGTAATGAGGTGAACAGAAAATACGATATTTTTTTGTAAAAGTGGCAGCCCACAAAATGCGACATCAAAAACGCCGTGGGAGTCGGCAAAAGAGTCGTACGTGGATACCCTACTCCTTAAAAGTACGAACAAAACGCGGCACCGTCCAGTGACCCCCCCAAGAAACTTTCGTCTCCAATGACTACTTCTCGGATGCACTATTGGTCGACAGAAACATCCTCTGGCATAGTGGGATATTGTGATAACGTCGAACCATATTGAAAAAGAGAACCAAATACATCATACATCTGTCGCGGCAGCTTTCTAATGCGTATAATTATTGTACGAAAGGATCGCCTCGTTCCATCCAAAGAATATGTACTATAGACTGCTAGGTGTCCGGGGAAATTCCATGACCACATATCAGATCGTTGTCCTACTCCGATTAGAATATCCATAGTTAGGAGAACAAATAGGGCAATCTTTCTATCAGTCGCCACTGCTTTTTACAGTGCATACACAATTTATGGTCTTATATGTGTCATGTCCTGCATCTGACTCAAACTGGCATCCGTATTCATTCCCTGACGCCGGCCAAACCCGTGTTTATGGCTCCAAGCAGTCTTTCAGACGTGGAAGAGGTAAAAGAAAGAAGGCCACGACGTCAAAAGGGCATAAATGATACTGTCTCCCCGAAGACAAAATTTATCCCAGCTGGCATTGTGCTGGCACTTTATAATATTATGGTCCCAACCAGTCTTTTGATGAACCACACAAGTGCCGGAAGTAGATGCAATCCTTGCGGGCCTATCCTGCAATTGCGACTTTTGGACATATTACGTGGTAAAAGTCCAGCTGGGTAGTTGCGGGTAGTACGGTATGAAAACTGGAAGTGGCCAGCTACTCTAGGAGGTATCATTGTAGAGCCAACACAAGAGACAGCATTCCCTCGCTAGCTACCTCTAGAGGAGAGTTGTGTTGGCTCTTTCCTTGAACGTGAAGAAATATGCCTCAACTGAAAGCTGCCGTCTCGGCAAAAAGTCCAACCGTAGTTTCAGGTCCTCCCTCCGCCATATCAACACTCGTGTATGGCAGGAAAGGATGGAAGATCTCGACCATCCGAGTGAGAGCAAGGGTCCTTGTATATAAATTCTCCCGCGGTTCCTACGCAGCTGACTGACTTGGTACTATACTATTGTTTAAACAGTGCTAAGCCTACGCAGCTGCTGGTAGTTACTGTATACAAAGGTTTTGTAGTCAACTATCACCACGCACCGATCCGATCGAGAAAGCAGTTTACTGTACCAACACAGTCAACAAGACCTACCAGTTTAGTTCGTCGTAGTCTCTAGCTAGCTCCAATCATACATAGCTACGTACGTACTGAGACGCATGAAACGAGTTGCTATGTCTTCTATCTTCTGGGGCTCGAGAGGAAAGTTCAACCGCATACATCATAATATACACGCGCGGCGAGAGGCGGAAATATCTCAGGGGGGTGCTGGTCGCACCAGCCGCCATGCATGGTTTGATCGTAAGTGTATGCAAACTATGACATTCCACATCCAAGACCAACCAGAAGGCTTGGACTGTTCTTTCGCCTAGTTGCAGCTGGATTTTGCAGATGTTCCCTTGACAACCCTTTACAGCCTGGAAGAGTGCTAAAGACTCGGGTGCTGCTCTAGAGTTTACAAAAGCCTGTCCAGATTCTTGATGACCGGTGTGCATAAGGAAGGCGACTTCTTGTGATGTAGAGTAGTATCACGGCTTTTGTGTCAATGGCAAAGTCAGACAATTGACCAGGGCATATTGATTGTGAATCTTTCGTTCGGGTTTGGAAGCCACTGTCACAATACATGCCTGATGGCTGTCTAGTTGGTACAATACCAGGTCCATAGTGGCATCGCTTCAGTTGCTAGCTGGATTTGAGCAATCGTGCTGGTCTACCTGGTGAGTGTTTGTGCTTGTGCGCCTCTGGTCCATAAGATACGATTCAAGTAGTTCTCGACGCACTTCTTGCTTTACGAATTCCCGTTCTCGAAGGTCCAAGACCCCCTAGGCCAGTAGTATCTAGCACCAGTCGTGCCGTAGGTGCACGCGCATGGGAGCAATAGAAGGTTAGAGCCTACCTACAAGAGAGTGAGTCATGCACATTTTACGTAGAGGGCGCTACTGATGACTCTAGATGTGTGTTGGATAAGGCTATAGAGTGCTTCGGCGATCCCAAGAGCGGAGGCCAACCATCGCTCCCTAATAGCAATTCACGATCCCACCCTCTACGCTGACAAGACTGTTTGCCTGACAGGTATATGTTTATGCTCTTTAAAAAGCCAGTGCCTAATGCGACAAACCACTCGGGGTTCAGTCCTACGGCCTCTTTGCCCTATGCGAATCAAGTCCACCGCCGAGGGCTTGTTTACCGATCCTGACGTTGGGAGGACCTATAATTTACCTGAACTTTTCTTGTAGGAGCCATCAGATCCTTCGGCAGCTTCTAGAGCTAGCAGTTCATCGAAGCTACGTAATCTGGATTTGTAAGTTCTTCGTGTGAACTCTCATACCTTGCGCATTGTACCCAGGTATCCGTTCCACATGTTCACGATCTCGTAGCTTATGCTTATAAGCACAAAGGAGGCTTAGGATCTTGTCTTCGTAAACGGCCGTTGTCCTTGAAGATGTCAAATATATGCCCGGGGCTTGTTTGTGAATCCGGTTTTGGAAGGATTGTGCACCATGGGCTTCTCTAACCATCGGGTCTAAGGCCTACCACAGCCGTTGTTATGGGGCATAACACTTTGTAGATGGGTGTTTCGTTTACGACCCGTAAAACCTGTGCCTAGAAGAAGAGAGTTGCCTATCGTACCTATCCATCCCTAAGGCTGGTACGACGGATGTCTGGTCATGTGAGTTTTTGTCCACGGTGAATTCTGTCGCCGGGGGGGGGCTTGTTCGGTTTTGGAAGGATGTCGCAATGGCCGCTACGATACCTCCAAACTACCCAGGGCTTGTCAATTCTCTAGAGACATCATCGGATCCAAGAGCTAAAAAGTCGGCAGCTAGTCGGCAGTCTGACAGATGAGAGTTGGTCGAAGCTACCCCGGACTTCGCGTAGCAATTTTTAGACCATTGGGTCGAAACCGCGGTACGATTACGAAAGCCGCTCTGCGCACTCAAATTAGTGGTATATAATAGCCTTTTTAAGGTTTTCTCAACGTAAGCCTTGTCGCGATGAAGAAACGCCCAATGGCGAGAAAGAGCGAGCGGCAACGCTATCGTGTGTCATTGTCCAATGGCATTGATGCAGTGGTTGGCTCGTCCTCTAGAGCCGAACTCTTATTCTCAGTGGAAATGGTGGTACTCCCAGCAAGCATGCGCACCAAAATAAAGGATGCAAAGCGACCATTGGCGCTATTGTTGGCAGACCAATCTCCCTTGAACGTGAGCTTATTGTTGCTGTTGTTTTCCGCAGCCTGGTTTTCTTCGTCTCGAAGTTCTGCAGCAGGACATGTAGTGCTAGCATTTTGAAAAACTTGAAACTGCCCTCGGATTAGGCTCTGAGTGTTTTCCATATCATCTGATTCTTCCACCCAATATGCTTTTCCAGTGGCAAGTGAAACCATTCCCTGTGGGATGGAAAAGGCTCCGTCTATGTCGTTGCCTGAACCAGAAATTGCCATGCTGCTGCCATCTTTGCTTTCTCTAACTCGAATAGTTCCTTGGGATGTGCACAGGTGTGGCACTTTTCTGTGCGGATAGGAAGAATCCGTGTAGGAGGCTTCGTAGTTCCATGACGATGACGAGCCTTTGTTCAGTAGTTGCAACAAGGAAGTATCTGCATTATCGTTCTTATTGGCGCTGTCGTCATCCTGGTCGGTGACTGCCTCGCTTGGTGGCAGGTAAGCCTCAGCCATCTCTCGCATCTTTCCCAGGATCCAGGAAGACGTTTCCCCTGTCTCGGCATCCTGTTTCTGGCTCATGCGCTGATGTATCGGCACTTGTACTTTGGCAGCACCGGCAGCATCGGCAGCATCGGCCAATATCTCCTGTTTGGCTTGGGCGCACGCCTGTTCAAACTCCTCCATCCTGTGCTGGTAACTGTCCTTCAGTCTCCTTCGATCGTAAATCGTACAGAGGCAACAACCAAGGAGAAACAAACCCACAAACGATCCCAGCGCGGTAAAGAACGGCCAGCCACACTTTATACCCGTGCACGAAGCCCCTCCATTACCCGAACCAGCAACACCAGCGAACCCCCCTCCACTCGATGTGGCACCACCACCTGCAGTACCGCCTCCTCCTCCTCCCCCTTTCGCGTGACAATGTTCAAGATTGACGCAAAGAAGGGTTAAAAGTGGTAGTAGGATACGTATCCCAATGCTTGGGTAAGTTGTCGAAGAACGCTTCATCTTTTATTGGGTGGTTGTTTAGAGTCCGGCGGTTGCAAACAATAAAGCAGCAACGTACCCGATTCCAGCCATCATGATACAGTGATGGGTGTGATCGGAAATCGGGGCTGAGTCGTGGAGTGATCCAAGACCACTTTCCCACGACTCAGTGTTCGTGACTGACCTTAGGCGCGCCAAGCACGTGAGCACTTTCTCGAAGTATTTCTATATTGAATTATCCTACTAGCAATCTCCTTGCTTGAAGGAGCGAAGGTAGATCGTAGACGGCCTCGGGGTGCGCCATCAGTTCTTAGGATACAACCACTCTTCGCGCGCAAGACTGTGCTTTAGATTGTCACAGAATACTCAACGCCATTGACCATGAGTTCATAAGTCTTGCCGCGATGAAGAAACACCCCAATGGCGGGAAGAACGTTGGTATCTGCCACGGTAGGACGAACGGAAGAATGAAGGGTAGCCCAAATCTCGCGAAACTTGCGATTATCATTGGACAGGTCGGTAGGATACATGCCCGCACCAACACACCACTTTGTATCACTCACCAATGGCAAGTGGGTGTTTTCAAGCGAGAGGAAGAATCCATCATAGAACATGTGCTTCACCGGAAGAACAGATGTAGCCCGGAGTGTTGCGGAAAAGTCACTGGACCACTCCTTTTCAAAGCGACACGTTTCTTGTAGGGTTGGATCGGGCTGGACTGGCGGCTTGCCCTCCTCGATGTATGAGTTAACAATTGTGTTTGTCTTCAATTGCCCTTCCGCACAGCTGTGGGTGGTGATGGTGGATGGATAATAGTTGCGCCCACGAATTTGAATAGAAACGGAGCTTGGGTCCCGAGCGGTTTCCCAAAGTCTTTCTATTTCGTGAAGAGTTGGTAGTAGGAGGGCTTTTCTTCTGGTTAGTCTCAAGAATGAGAGACGCGAGTTCCTTCAACTTTGCCTCAGCTCCATCGTCCTTGACCGATATGCTATTTCCGGTGTTGTGCTGGATCGAAATGCTTCCTTCTATAGTAGACACGTCGGCGATTTGGGTTGTGATATTCCCAAATTTCTCAGTGTACTCTGGAAGCAATTGTCCTAAACGGTTCGCTTGCCTCGTTGAGAGCTCTGGTGTAGCACGAAACGAATCAATCATCTCCTGCGTGATCTCAACAGTGCAAATATCAATCATCTCACTCCTGCTATTCTGACTATTATCGCGCTTGGTTCGACAATCCCAGCAGTCATCAAATGTCTTGGTTTCCCCATTAAGATTAACAACAACAGTGAAAGGAATTGTCTTCTCGTCGCCGCGAGTGTTGTAGTTGTTGACTTTGAACTGGTAGGTGCCTGGAGACTTTGAGCTGAAGGTAAACGTCTCCACTGGCTCCGTCGTGGGACTACCAGCGTTTGCATCAAAGTTCAAATACGTCTCCCCGTCGCGCGACTTCAGATATGAATAGTAGACATGCTCGTTTGTGTCCAACATGTAGATGTGGCCATCAAGGTCACTTGTGCTCTCCCAAGACAATGATGCGATGAACGGTGCACGAACACTATTCTCTGCATTCTTTCTTGCAACCTGCTGAACCATGTAGTAGGATGGATTCGAACGTTGGTTCATAAAGCCTGGGATACTGGCAATGCCTTCTGCGTCGTTGGAAATGTCCACTACATGGCCTGCCGCCTTGAAGATGGGGTTATCGCCATCGGAGAACTCACCGCCGTAGAGGAGGGCAAACATACGAACATGCATCTTGTCAATGTCCGACATGAGCTCCCAGTCCTTGTCACCATTCTCAAACTTGCGCGCAAACTGCTGGATTTCGTCGACAGCCTTGATGCGGTAGCCCCAAAACTCCTTCCGAAGAACTTCATCCTTTTCCGCGATGCGTTTGATTTCGTCGAGATCCGTCCTTCCTGTGATGTCATCCTTCCTCTGCAGCATGGTTACGATTTCGTACAGCCGTCCATCCATTGATCCGTTCCATAATTTTGAGAGAAGAGCTGGGGTGAGTCTGCTTGCCAAGGCAGGAGCAGTAATGTGGCGCGACTCAGGTGGATAGTTAAGACCAAGATGGTAGAAGGGATTGCCAGTGTCAGAATCTGTCCCAAGCATCCTGGGATACTTGTCAAGATTCTCCTGAGAAACAATCAATGTACTTTTGCTGTCCAATACAGCATTTGTGCGATCAGTCAAGATCGGGCGTTCCCTTTCAATTTGAGAATAGAGAGGTCCTCCATTCTCAACACCGCCAAACTCAACAACGTATCCATTGGGTCCAAAGTAGCCGGCGGACTTTGACATGCGGAGCTTGCAGTGCTTGCAATTATGCATCTCCCCAGCAATCACGGAGACTTTCTCTGCATCAAATTTTGCAGATAGGCAATACCAAACGAGACCGTTCCCAGTGTCTACAGAGAATGGGGTGCCTGATTCATCATCGATAACCTTGTTGTACTTGGATTCCTGATCGAGATACTTTGAGACAAACAAAGCTTCGTCATCTGATGCAGTATCTTTGCTACTCATGCTGTCGTTAGAAGACGTCGCCATCATGTCCGATGGTATGGTGGGAGACCACACTTTCCCGACGGATTCCATGCATGGACGACGAAGCAGAGTGCTTGCGATTGGTGCAAAAGCAACAACAACGGGAGACCAAAGAGCGGCAACGAAGGTACAGGTGCTGGCAACTTTCATGGTGTCAGGAATATGGCAGCTGAGTATTTTCTTGGCTGAGGTTTTGAAGCACCTGAATATAAATGCCACGCGGCGAAAGTGACACCTGCTGCTCAGGACGGCAGTGCGGTCCAAGTCATGAAAGCTAGGAGGGTATGGTGGTTTAATTAGTAGATCTTCTCTCGTTGTGCTCTTGGCTCTATTTGGTCTTGCCATCGACATCAGTAGTTGCCTTGACATGAACCGCGTCAAACCCCATGATTCCCCACTGGATCCCATCTCGTGTCCTGTCTGGAAGCCAAGACACGGGGCGGAAGAAGAAATCGGCCGCTGCTCCGGTACGCAACCTCGTGGGAGGAGGCTCGACTTGGACCAACGCTTTTAGCATTGCCGTCGTGGTAATGCTGGGATCTTCGGCAACCGCGTGCAGCATCTTGGTACTTTTTTCCAGAAATGCGTCCATTTCAGAGTCCTCAAACGACGCTTGTCGATGTTTGGGTGCCGCCTGGTATCCCTTACCCCAACCATCCCAGTAGCTGAGACCGAGAGGTGTCTTCATAGTAGCGGGTTGCACGATACAAACATGTACATCATGTTTTTGCAATTCGGCTCGCATGCAATCACTAAATGCCTCGAGAGCGTGTTTGGTGGAACAATAGGATGAGTTGGTAGGTACGGATAGCATTCCACAGACAGACGACACATTCAGAATGCGACTGTCTGGACATTCCTTGAGGTCGTTGATGAGTTCATGGACGAGACTGACGGGTGCCATGAAGTTCACTTGCATGGCATGATTGTACTTTTCAGGTGTCTGCCATTCCACATTTCCGGGATAACAGACGGCGGCATTGTTCACAATCGCCCAAAGTTTGCAATCCTCGCTGCTTTCCAGCACTGCCCATGTCTGTTTCACAACGGCTTGAATACCCTCCTTGGTCCCCAAGTCTGCCACGACGGTGCAAGTCAAAGACGAGGTATCATCATCGACGTGATTTAAATAAGTTGCACCGCTCTCTGTGAAGCACGCTGCCACCACTTTGAATCCCAACAGCGCCATGCGACACGCCAGCGTTCGTCCAAAGCCACTGTCACAGCCAGTAATCAAAACAACCCTGTTGCTCGCTGTAGTAGCAAGCTTCTTGTTGAGCTGCAATTCCTGCAGAATCGTTGGATTGGGATACTCTACAACATTGACTGGCAAACCATCGGGATCTTGAAGGGTCGCCACGAGAGCCTTGCCCAAGGGTGCTGGATAATGACAGAGTTTGGGTGAAGATAAGAGCGTCCATAATTTGGTGTCGAGCATTCGATCTAAATCGTTGGGCAAATCATCCACGACAAAGGCAAACCGCATCATGGATTGATGATGGTTGTTATCAGCATTCGCAGTAGAAGATGGCTTGGTATTCTCCCATTCAATCAAATCCAAACAAAACATGGTCTCGGTGGGCGCCTGAATAAGAGCCACGTAGGTGGCAACGCCAGGATGAGGAATTTCCAAAGCTTGATAGAGAGTATTCTCAATCTTGCCATAGTCTTTGGCCATTTTAGAATACCCCAGGGCTTGATAGGCCGTCAGAGAGCGGTTATAATTGGAGGCATTGACATTGGCGTGAACAAAGAGAGGAAATTGAATCCCAGCAAGAGTCATGGCCACTTTTGTGAACGTCGAGGAGTCCATGGAAACCAATTCCAACATGGCACCCGATGCGGCATCGCGATATGCGACAATCACTACTTTCGGTTCCTTATTATCAGGTCCTTTCATACCGGGACGATCGCACACAGGAGGGGCAATGGGGTGCAGAGCAGCATTTCCGTTTGTCCCCTTGAGGCGTTCAACAGTCTGATACACATCCTCGACTGCGAGACACAGTCGTCCAATACAGCCCGTGTCAGAAGCGCAGCAGCCCTTATTATTTTTGGTACTAGCAGCGACATCATCAACTCGTTCCAACAAAATGTAGGGCTGATGAAATTTGGCAGTGTTGGAATTGGGGCACGCCAAAATCCTGTACTCAGATGTTCTTGCATCAGTCGTCATCGTCAACTCTTCCATTCCAAACGCTTTGAAGAAATCCATGGATTTCGAGAGATCCGAGGTTGGAATGTGAATGTAGGCGGTACGGCCACTCCTTCTCGGAGGAGCAGCCATGGAGTTCTTCTTCTTTTTGGACTGCGAATAAAGCAAGGTTGCTGCTACTACTGTTGTTGCAGCCGCTGCTGCTGTCAAGGCCATGCTGTTCCTGTTGCTGTCGCCAGGAGAAAAGGACAGGTTTCTCATCGTGGTGCTGCACAGTTCGATTTTAAAAATAGAATTGTAATAGCTTTGCGTGTGAAATTATGCGTAAGAGAGCAAGTGGAGTTGTGACGCCTGGCATTCTGATATGGCGTGAAAAAGTGAGACCAAGAATTTCATGACGTATGTATTTGTGGCTGACTCCTCATGCTGACTCAGAGCATCTGAGCTGCGACGAGCAATCTGTTGTTCTCACTTTGAATTTCAGACTCCACAATGCAGGGACACCTTGCATTTATGCGCAGAATCGTTATGAATGTGATATATGGTTGACGGATGTCCCAGGAAAACCAACATTGTGAATAGGGTTTGGGGTTTTGCGATCGAAAGTCTCCGGGTTCTAGTAGAACGGAGATCGGCTGTGTTTGGGTGGTTTCCAGCACCTCTTCTGTGATCTTTTTCGATTCTTCCGCTGCGATCCTCTAGCTAGTCTCACTCACAGTCGTACAACAATTAAACCTACCGAGGTAAGTAAGTAGCGTGCTACAAAGCGAGGTTGGGAGGCGAGTCGCCCTGATCAGTCGTGGTGCACCGGGACGCCACTAGTTAGTGTACCAGATAGGTGCTGGACATGACACAATGTAGTACTGTCCCTCGAACAAAGGCTTGGCAGATGCCCGACAGAGCAACTTGCTATTAGCTACCTGGCATTTCCTCGTCCCGTTGCCGACTGCGCAAAGGTAGACTGTAAGAAAGTAGTGGTCACGATCCAAGACCCAAACAATGTACAAGCAGGAGCAGCGATACCGCCAGCCATTTTGGAAGAAAACAAGGAAGAATCCTGGACTCGCTCCCTTTCACTTTGAGGAACGCTGACTAATCAAATGTTAGAGGTCGTATTGAAAACCACACAAGTGACAGCCAACTTCTGTACGGCAATGCTAACTTGACCCAAACCCATGCCGAAACCATCACTATTACATATTGCCGAGAGGGTCATCGAGCGTAGTGTAGAGACTTCATTGTAGTAACATGTATTAAAAATGTATTCATAACGCCAAATAGTGCGCTATGCAAAGCTGCAAAATATCTTCTCCTCTGATAGCGAAACTGGATCGCTCTCTTTCGTTGTCGTGCATTTAACCTTGGCAGAAGAGAATCAAGAATCAGTTGGTTCTACTCCATCAAAGATTCAGACGTTTCAACCAGCTCTGCATCTCCAATGACAAACTCCAACATGAACTTGTGACTACACATAAAGTCGTACTCCGACAAGGCTTGAACGGTTGTCAAGGCACTGTATCGTCTGGGTTCCGTCAAGTCCAATTCCACAGATGGAAGCTCAAACGAGACGCTTTCACCAGGTGCCACCACAACATCGTTGACTTCATCTTGCAAATCAAAAACGACAGTGCTTGTAATGGAAGTCAAGGATGAAAGAGTTGTCGTGGCGTTGTGGAAGTTGTCAACGTTGCGGACTGTGATTTTGTACGTGGCCTCCATAAAGCAAGCTACTGAGCCCTGTGATGGAGTGGTGAATCCAACCAATTGCATGGATGCAAATTGATCTTTCAAACGAAGTGGCCGAATAGTGCAATCGCTGGCGTAGACAATGCTTTGCAACAAGTTCTCGCGGGACGTGTCCTCGGAGGAGTACACGAGAATGAGCGACGTGGTTTGAACCTGACCAAACGTAAAGTCATTTCCGACAGCAGTAGTTCGGGAGTAGTATGCATGTTCGTGGTCGTCCACGTCCATCACAACAATGTAGGCAAGTGCTCCTTGATCTGTTGGAGGGCCTCCATTGAAATCAATGCACTGAATCATAGTCTCGGGTCTGGCGCTACCGGTTTGACATGGACCTCCCTTGAATCGAAGCGTGAGATCAGTTGGCTTTTCGCCGTTGCACTGCTCTGCAACAACTTCAATGTCATCGCAGGATGAAGCTCCATCTCTAAGGATGCAGTCCATATCGACATCCAAGTAGCACTTCTGATCGTCAGAAAAGGTGGGTGCGACACTTGGAGCTGAGGTAATTGGTGCACTTGTTACAGGGGCCATTGTCACTGGTACAAAGGTACCTCGGTCAACATCGGTTGCTGGCGCGAAGGTGTCAGAAGATGAACCACCCGAGCCACCCACATTGCAACTAACAACCGGTGCGACAGCAGGTGCATCATTGCCGTCAGCTCCAGATCCACCGTCAGCTCGAGAGCCATCAGCTCCACCGTCAGAGCCAGAGCCATCAGCTCCACCGTCAGAGCCAGAGCCATCAGCTCGAGAGCCATCAGCTCCAGAGCCATCAGCTCCAGATCCGCCGTCAGATCCAGAGCCTCCGTTAGAGCCAGATCCAGAGCCACCCACATTGCCATTCACCACAGGTGCGGCAACTGGTACATTGTTGCCTCCAGATCCACCGTCAGAGCCATTGCCATCAGCTGGGGGCGGGGTTGGGCGACCTGCAAATGGTGCATCATCGCCTCCAGAACCGCCACCTGAACCACCGACAGAGCCATCGTTGTCACCATCGGTGCCGTCTGCAGCAAATGAGAGAAGAGCAATGTCACTGCAGAGGTGCCCAAATGGAGACTCGGCGCGAACAGTCGTGAGAGCAGTGTGACGTTTGTGGGTGGTCAGATCGATGAGGATGGTATGAGTTGAGACGAATGTTCCACTGGGAGCCAAGTCCACATCAGCAACCACAGTATTCATGTCGATAAGTCCAAGACTTGTGATACTGTTCAATGTCTTGAGCGTGAGGAAGTCGTTCGTCCCAAGATTTGCTGTAATCGTGTAGTGATACTCTACCAAGACGTAGTTTGATACAACGTTCTGGAAATCATTGGCGAAAATGGTCAGCTGCAGTGATCCCAGAAGATCGTTCAACGTGAAGGATGTATCACTGTTACAATTGCTGGAGTAGACAATCGTTTGAAGCAATGTCGCCGAAGTGGCATTTGGAGATGATGAGTGGATGGAGACTCTCGTTCTCTCTGGCATGCCACCCTCCGCCCCATTGACCAAGACATCTCCTCCCACCGGAGCCATACCAGAGAAGTAGATAACACCCGGGATATCGTCGTCTTCGATAGTGATGAACGCAAGATGACCGAGTGTGGAGGGTGGACCACCGTTGCTGTCTTCACACGAAATCAGAGCGGGAGAGCCTTCGCTGAGAGACTGAGTACAATCTCCTCCAAGATAACGGAAGCTGATTGCGTTAGGCCGCTGCTCGCATGCCACTGAACTGGGCACGATATCGTCACATGGTTCTGAGCTCTCAAACTGCTTGCACTCTACGTCCAACGAGACAAAGCACATTTCAGACTCTGGAATGATTGGAGTTGGGGATAGGCTCACGGGAGTTACCGAAGGAGGGAGAGTTGGAGAATCAACACCAACGATAAAGTTCGTCAAGTCCTTGTCGGTGCAAACATGACCCTCAGGGGATGTAGCATCGACGGTACTCAACGAACTGTATCTTGCTCGACGACTCAAATCCAAAATCGCACTGTGCCCGTAGGAGGTAGAGGCACCAGGGGCGAGAACCACGCCAGTCGCCTCCTCAGTCAAATCAAAGACGCCAGACGATGTAATGCTATTCAGGCCTGTGAGAGTGGCGTTGTTATCGCTTCCAGTGTTCTTAACTTGCAACTCATAACTGACACCCACGAGAGTGGATACGACACCTTGCTCCAAGTTTCCAAACACAAGGAGCTGAATTGATCCAAGTCGGTCTCGTAGGAATAGATTGCTCTGAGAACAGTCACTGTGATATACAATGGACTGCAGCAAGTTATCAGGCCCAAATAGTTCGGAAGAGTAGATCAGGATGTTCATGGTGCTAGCAATGCCGATGCTACCAGCTTCAAGCGTGAAATCACTCCCGACAGGAACATACTCTGCGTGGTAGATGACACCAAGACCATGGACATCGGTGGCAACGATAAAGGACAACTGACCTGGTGCAGTGGGTGGACCCCCGTTGTGATCTTCACAATCAATGAGAGCATCTGTACTGTCAATAAGAGATTGAGCACAAGTGCCTCCGTTGAATCGAAAGACAAAAGCAAATGGACGGTTGCTGCAGCTAGCTTCCACTGGTACAATGTCTTCGCAGCTCTCGAAGTCGTCGTCGGGAACACATACAGTCTTGATGTTGATGAAGCACTTTTCAGAGTCTGGAACAAAGATTGGGTCAATTTGATTGCCGGGGCCTGAGAGGCCGGAGTCCACAGGAGAGGGAGTTGGGGGAAGCTCAGTACCAACGACGAAGAAATTGAGATCCTCGTCTTTGCATTCCTTTTCATCGACAGGCAATGTCACTACGTCACTGAAGGAACTGTATCTCTGCATGTAGGTGAGATCAAGCACAACCTGCTGTTCATACGTGACGCTCTCGCCCGCCTCGACAATGATGCCAAACACATCGAAATTCAATTCACCAAAGTTGATGAGACTGGTGAGGCTTGTGAGAGTCGTCTCGGTAGGGGCTGATACGGGAAGGGAGTACTTGGCACCAACAAAGCAAGATTGGATGCCTTGACCAGAACTGGCATAGACCACCAACTGAGAAGACCCGACACGATCCTTCAAGGAAAGTGTGCTCGTCTTGCAGTCACTTGTGTAGAGAATTGACTGGAGGAGAGTCTCTTGGTTCGCTGACGAGTAGACCTTGATGCGCATTTGCTGGTTAAATCCGCTCCCGCTAACGGTAAAGTCGTTGCCTACGGGAACCAGGCCAGAAAAGTAGGTGGCACCGTTGCCCATGACATCGGGAGCCACAATGTAGGAATGCGTTCCAGAAGCTGGCGAAAACGACGAAGACAACGACTTTGTTGACAGTGACAACGGCTCAATCTCAGGGTCAGTCAAGGGGAGTACACCTTCACCGGAGTTCCTCCGGATGAATGCATCTTGCAGGAG
The DNA here is from genome assembly GCA_032274145.1 of Herpochondria borealis. Lineage (NCBI taxonomy): Eukaryota > Rhodophyta > Florideophyceae > Ceramiales > Ceramiaceae > Herpochondria > Herpochondria borealis. The sequence continues at coordinate 7,512 of JAVCKV010072375.1, read as the reverse complement.
ACGAACCCTCAAGGCTACCCCGATGATATCAGCGACAAGGACAGCGCACCAGATGGTGATAAGGTGTCTGATTCGCCAACCCCCTACAATCGTATCCCTTTTACTCTTACGCCTGGCAAGAATGATGCCAACAACGACTTCAAAGACAGCAACTACGGGTCCATCAAGGGCACCGTTAAGGACGACGAAGGCATCGCACTGGTTAGTGCGGCAATCAAGTTGCAGAACGCAGAGGGCAACCCTGTAGCCAAGGCCGTGATGAACCACAAGGGAGTGTACACCTTTGAGAATGTAGATCCCGGTGACTACAAGATGATCGAGACGAACCCTGATGGATATCCAAAGGACATCAGTGACCACGACACAAGCTCTGATGGAGATGGTGGTGACAAGGAGACTACTGTTGACAATGAGATTGCAGTCACAGTTGTACCTGGTGAGACGGATTCGGGCAACGACTTCGTCAACAGCAACAATGGAGACATGCACGTCATTGGTGTTTGACTCCAGCCCGGCGAGACCGACGGAGGAAATGATTTCATCAACGGGAGCAACGGTTCTATCTCTGGGTCTGTCATGGACGACAACATGGATCCACTCGAAAAGGTGACAATTGAGCTGCTCCATAATGGTGAGGTCGCCACAACTTCCACGTCGCCTGATGGCTCGTACAAATTCCCCGACGTGGAACCTGGCACCTACCAACTGAGAGAGATCAACCCTACTGGATACACGGATGTCGGTGATTGTGACACTACGTCAGAAGATGCCACAGACGGCGACACGAAGGTGGACAACCTCATTGACGTGGTTCTGTCTCCAAGTGAGGAGGAGAAGGCCAACAATTTCGTCGACAGCGCCAGGTTCAATTGTCACGGATGATTCCAAGTTGGTGCTCGCCAATGTATTGATCACGTTGAAGCCTCAAGTTGGAAACCACATCGTTGCCACCACCAGCACTGATGAGAATGGCAACTACCGCTTCTCTAACGTTGATCCAGGCTCCTACTTTGTGTTGGAGAAGAATCCTCCCAAATACCCAAGTAATGTAATGGACAAGGGCGCCACACCTGATGGCGATCCGAATGAGCAGAGTGATGCAGCTGACAACTCCATTGCTGTGGTTTTCAGAAGAGCGAGAACGACACCGGAAATGACTTTGTGGATAGCAATAACGGTTCGATTTCCGGTACCGTGAAAGATGACAACGGCAATCCACTTTCGGGTGTCACATTGAAACTGAAGAATTTGAAGGGAGAAGTTGTGCAAACTGTGAAGACCAACCCATCGGTGAATACATATTCAACGCCGTGGAGCCTGACGACTATGTTGTTGATGAGACCAACCCAGCTGGCTTTCCAGTTAATATCAGTGATGGTGATGAGAGCTCTGACGGTGATGAGAAGGACGGCGATTCCTCTCCTGACAAAAAGGTCTTCAAAACCAACCCACCTGGCTACGACAAGGATATCAGCGATCCCGACAACAGTCCGGAAAGGGGCGAAAACCCAGATACCGCTGGCGACAACCTCATTGGCGTTTCTCTGAACCCTGGTGAACATGACAAAAACAATGATTTCGTAGATAGTGACAACGGCTCTATCTCTGGATCGGTGATGGGTGATAAGGGCACAGAGTCTCCAGAACGTGGACCTGCTCCGGAGCCCACGCCAGGGTCGACGCCTAGTGATTATAAACGCTTCCAAGCGGGAATCCAACTTCCGCGCCGACTGGAATCGAACCCACCGTCAGCCTTTCGCCCAGCAGGGCCCCGTCGAGTGCTCCATCAAACAGTGCCAGTCCGTCGGAAGAGCCAAGCTCTGAACCCAGCGCCAGCCTTTCCCCGTCAGACACGCCTCGATACCAGTGGGACCTGCAGATGGAATTTAAGTTGGAATTGGGCTAGAAGTGGGTTTGGTGGTAGGAGTCTCCGATGGGATGGCAGTAGCGGAAGTAGCCGTGGAAGACATGTGGCTTGGACTGAACCGATACTGATGGCAACTACCTGTTCTACGATGTCTCATTTGCGACGAGGTGAAGCTACGTCTACTTTTCAATTCTTATTTGAGAGGGCAGTCACTCTGAACGTTCCAGCAGGCTAGTAGTCATCGTCGCTGCTGTCATCGTTGCTGCTGTCACTCAAATATGCGGTGCCTTCCAACACAGCCGTTGCAGCCCCAACAAGCATGCCTTCCATGTCTTCAGCATTCTCATCCTCGGTGTCGATCGATGTTTGAAACAACGTGTCCAATACTTGTTCAGTCATCTGAGTCAATGGTGGTGCTGGTGTTGATTGCGGGCGCTTTGCAGTTACCACGAACTCGCGCAGATCATACGCTATTCCAAGAAGACACTCGGTGCCTTCCTTATAAATCTTGGCTGTACCTTTTTTGGGCCATGCTGCATCTAAGCTTGTGTCCGAGGCATCCATAAGCTTCCGGGCTTTTATGAAGTCCTTCAGCAGCGAGGGAGAGAGCTTTGCAAAGTGGCTTATCTTTGCAAGTTTAAGATGCTTGATCCGCTCCTCATGACTGCACATTTCGCTCTTCCTCAATGCAGCCAGCAACATGTTTTCAGCGGCCTTGTTTCCCTCAAGTACATTTGTTGCAATCAGTGCCGGGTCTTGATTCCCTTCATTCTCGTTGTTCTTCTGCTCCTCGCGATACTTGGTGCCGAAGACTGCCTTGACCCTCCCCACGGAACAGACATATCGTTGATCCCAGAGAGATTTGAGAAGAGTTTCAAGGAGCTCAGAACGAGCTTGCTCTGCAGTGTACCGTAAGTTCTTGTTTGAGTAGCCCATGCCTTGATTGTACATTTGGGCTAACATCTGCTTCACCACATTGGCAAGTGTCAGATAGGTTCTGTTCTTCTTTTTCGCCCAATAGAAAGGAAGCCTGGGAGGCCACGATGTAACTCCATACTCATGAAAAAGGTCAGCTTCCGATGCATACAGTGACTCGATCAAGTCCTTCATATCTTGAATCTCGCTGTCAATGTCATGGTCATCAGGATCGGTGATCTCATCAATATTGAACTGAATCCCTGTACTCCACTTCTTCAGGGCCGGATACAAGCGACCGGCAAGTGTGTTGGCATCTGGAACCTCAACAGTATCGGCCTCACCAGTGTCGGGTGCGATTGGAATAAAAGAGACGCCCTTCTTGCTTTGATGACGACGCAACACTTCAGAGACTATGGGAAGTGTCTCAACAGGTTCATCCTTCCCATCACTCAAGCCTGTCAGAACCGAATCAAACCTTTTCGTGTCGAGCACTTTCAATCCAGTGTTCAGGTTGGTGAAGTTTGTCATAGTAAGTGTGTTGGCAGCAAAGATTTGACTGTGAATGGACTTTATGCCATCCTTGTCCTTCTTGACAAGACAAGCTTTGCACTGGTCAAAGATATCCTGCGCTGTATTGAGCTCTCGAACAAGCAGGACTGTATTACCTTTGATGCCCCCATCATACGTGCAGCAGTCATACATCGTGCGTGGACACGAGAGCTTGAGATCGTCCATGACTGCTTTTGTGATCCAAATATTGAGCATTGCAAAGTGGGTATCAACTTGGCCTTTGGATCGTTGGGCTTCAGCATTATCCCACCTTGTGAATTGTATTTGAGGATACTTTCGATTCAGTAATGTGAGGAAGACACTGAGTTCCACGGAGGTGAGTGCATTGTCGGTTGAAAGCCACATCTCAGTTGTTTTGCCTGCGATAGCAACAAACTCGGGATGTATCAGCTCCTTGACGAGGACTTCCATGCATGATGAGACATCACGTGCCTCTTGAGAGGTAGTATTCTCCATTATCATGTCAATACACCAACAATACCAACCCTCACTCCCATCCTCTTCTCCCCACCAGTACAGGAAGGTACCACAGTCACTAATGCCGTGCTTTGAGAAGTACTCACTCATGGCTTCGTGCTTTGTCTGCGCAAGTGTCTTGTTCTTGTGGTCGCTTTTACACATCTTGATGTGTGGCTTGCCGCGCATCTGCTCAGTGAGTTCCTTTTCTGCAGTGGACTGCCACCATCCCCGAGCTTGATGTTTCGTGTAATGAAACACTTCCTTTTGCATAAGTTTGGCGAGATTTTTCATGGAGTCGAGCTCCTTGATTAGGTTGGCTTGTGTGTTGCCCGGAAGAGGTTCCATGTTCTTCAGGTGTGTCTCAGCAACATGCACTGCCTTTGCGAGGACCACATGCGAGGTGAGTGTCAGTGTAAGCTTGTCATCTTCTGAAAATGCATGTTGATGCCTACATGTCTGACCCAGCGCATGTTCCATACACTTGTAGCCATTGGAGCTTGTCTTCTGGAGTGCCTGGTAGTACTCGTGACGAAGATACACTGATGTGAACTTGGTGATCTTCTTGGAACTCTTTGTGCATGATTCAATGTCCTTCTTTGCTCCCCTTGGAAGCTCATCCTTCAAGTGATCAGCAATCCATTCGAGTCGCCTGGCACAGTCGAGAGCAAGCTCGGTCAGTTCGATGAAATCAACCCAAAAGTAAGATAGGTCCGAGTTGTATGTCCCTCTCTTGGTAATTGCTTTCATTGCCTTACGGAAGGTGTTGCTGCCAACTGCGATGCCACCTGCGAATGCCTTGTACTGCTTGTAGAGATCCCCGAGACTGCCATAGCGAACATAACATGGGAGCTGTTTCATTCGCACACCCAGCAGAATTGAGTTCCGAGTTTGGCCAGGACGAAACTGGCATTTCTTTGCAACAAACTCAGCCAGCTTGTCTGCTTGATCAAACGTGATTCTCGTGGCTCTTACTCTCTTTTGGATTTCTTTGCCTTCGACCAGGGTTGCATAATCATTCCTCAGAGCCTTGGTTGTTCTCCAATTTGACAGCGGAGCCGTGAACTGCTTCTTGCAGACCTCGGGTGCAAAGTCATCATCGGTAAGCACGACAAGGTCAGCTTCAGTAAGTTCAACGTTCAGCTTTGCTGCCTTTTCGCGCTTTGCTTCATTCTGCCTAACCGCTGCATTTCGTTTCACTTCATTACGTCGCTTTATGTTGTTCACCACCTGTTCCTGACGATGCTTGGTATAACCATTGTTGATGAGGTATTTGCGCGCTCGTTCAACTGTCATGCTACCGATCAACAGCGCTCCCGTGGTGCGACGTGTGATTGTGCTGCCGCTCATCCAAAGATCCAAGACATTTTTCAGCAGCTTGTTTGCATCCTTCTTTTCTTGCTTGTGTTCGTCGGTCTCTACTGTTGGAGTCACTCTCATGGGCGTCTTGACTGGGATGATGGAGTCAAGCTCGGCTTCCAGTCTTCGCTGTACTGCTGCTCGCTTATTCATTCTCTTCCTGCTGCGAAGTTTTGTCATGATGGTTCGGACTATTTGTTCGCCTGCTTCACGAAGGGTTTGCGACAATTCTGTTTCTTGTTCCGAATCAGCTCCTGGTGTATCAAATGTATCAAATGCGGATACGAATGACGACTCTTGTTCGACGTACATCATTGTCTTTCCATTTCGATAAGGCTGAAACCTAGCACCATGCGACAGCTTCTTGTGCCGATCGGAAGGCAACCATTCGCTCTCTTTTGTTGACAAATTCAACAAGGAGATTTGGTCATTTGATGATGATGAGGAGGAGGACAAGGCAGAATCAAGCGCTTTGTTGTTTGCTTGATTCTCCTGAGAGAGGTCAAGCTTATTAGCCACCTGCGTCCGTTCATCTCTCCACAATGCCTTCGTGACTTCATTGTTTCCTCGTCCTTTGTCCTTTTGTGCACAAGCAGGTGTACCCCTGTGACGACTGAAGCGTTTTTCAGAGATGGCTAAGACCACCTTTCGTATCGATTGCTGCAGCTGCAAAGAGACTGAATCATCATCATCGCTTGATGATCCCTTGAGAGAGACAGTTGACCAGGCACCTCGAAAGGACAGCCCCGGTGGATCTGAAACCATTTCAGGTGACTCATAGGAGCGCTCGCCTTCTCTGTCTATTGACGAGGTGGCGGAAATGGTTTGCGCGGGCCTTGGTGGCTCTTTCAGCATATATGTTGGGATCTTACCCCAATCAACTGTGTTTCGGGCCTTTCGCTTGTCTGATTCTGATGACGTGCAAGATTCTGAAGTAGGAGCTGACAGTGCAACAGCATCAGGAGGTTTACTGACGGTATTCAGGAGGAACTGCGCAGCAATAGTCACGTGGGCCTCTTCTTCAGGAAGTACTACACGAGCTTCGCTCTGCCTCTCAACTGGTGGCTCGTGCAAGTCTGAGGGGCTTGGCACGATGTCAGATTTGAGCCAATCGTTGTGCTTCCAATATTCTCCAATGTACTTCTTGATTGGGTTTCGTGAGGTGTTGAACGCATGGATGAGAAGTTGACTGACACCTTCGCCTTCACCAAGTAGCTTAGGCGCGCCGAGCAATAGACACGCAATCAGCCGCAAGAGTTTAATTTCTATAGGCTTGAATTGCTTTTTTGACCCCTCGATCCATCGCTGCCGAAGCCTTTTTTGCCCAGCATCTCGTAAGAGAGTGAGTGCACTGGACGGATTGGCAAATGCATGAGCCAGCTCATCAATGGTGCAATCAGCAACATCAAGGTCTCCCTTTACCATCTGTCCATTGGGTTGAAGATACTCAACCAAGATGTCCTTGATGTCTGAAGTGAAGAATGGAGTCCTGCTCCAGGCGAGCTGCAGCGAATGTGGGAATGTCTCATCAACAGAACACGAATATGCAAAAAGAGCTGAAATCATAATCAAAATTTCGTTGGTAGCCTCTTCCTTTGAAAGAAGAGCCTCCCCAAAGCGCGTTGCCAACCACCCTTCGCCTTCTAGCTCAGTGTTTTGTATGATAATTGTTTGGAGAGCAGAAAGCAGTACACTGTTCTCGCTGGACTCCCAGCTAGAAAATGACGCATACTTGATGAGGTTCTTCAAGGCGCAAGTCTCTGATATGAAGTTCCCTTTCCGCTTATGTGTACCTTGCTTAGACATTGGAGTTACCTAGACGCAACAACTAGAGATTCAACAATCCACAAGCGAACTTTGTACACTTTGTAGCGACTGGAGGTTACAATGCACCAACTTCTGACCATTTAAGACTGCCTATAGACTAAATAATTGAAGTACCTACATGTTGACAAGGTATGTATCAATTAAGAAACACTCACTTGTCCCCCCTCTTGTGCTAGGTAAGGATCAACGCTGCAAACACGAAAAAATGAGGCAGTCGTGTTTCCAGATTTTTGTGTGTCACTGGAGTGCGCATTGCGCGCATCACGTGCCGTTTCGGCTCACCGAGCCGAAATGCTAGTTACAAAAGTAGCTAGTTTCTAGTTTTTTTTTGTGATTCCCTAACTAATACACCCACCCCAACTACTGGAGGCCAAAAAAAAAGTCAAAAAGTATAAACTTGCAATTCTCCCCAACTAGCCAATGCTGTCATCTTATCCGTGAGGGGGTCTTAACACCGTTTCTGCGTGTTTTGAAGAGCAAAACTCTGATAAAACCAGACGAAACTACATTTATCC
>JAVCKV010072264.1:0-21800 GCA_032274145.1 Herpochondria borealis | reverse complement strand
TCTAGTAATATTTGATCAGGTAGTTCGGCAGTCTCTGCATTAAGATCAAACTCTTTCGTTACAACAATGGGCTCACTAGTGGAAACAAAGTAACGACCGGCTGCATTAACACTAACGACTAACGTTCCCGATGTTTCTGTCGAAGCCCATAGCTGGCCGTTCCCGACAACATCGCTAGCGAACACCTCAATTGAGGCCACATTCGCACCACTATTAAACATAGATGAGGCACTGCTTGCGTCCGTAATGACGTAATTTCCACTACCATTTGACGACAGCTCTATATTCAAATATCCAATAGCGTAACTGTCATTGCTCGCGCCCAAAAAACCATTACTGGCACTAATAGTTACGCTGTCAGTACGATTATCTTGCGACGTGAGCCCATCATAAGTCGAATTAAATACGTTATCGCCAAGCGTCCAGCTGCCACCAACACGCTCGCCCAGAAGCTCGTCAGCTTGCAGAATGGCTAGAGCTTGTTGGCTGCCATTTGCAGAATCAAACAGAAATTCGCCAGCAGCGTTACTACCGCTACTACCGCCACAGGACGCCGTCACTACTGAGACAATACCGACGGTTACTAGTCGCAGTACTAAAGTTTGGATATTGGTTTTTGGCAACATCATTCAAGCTCTCCATTTGCACTGACAAACGGTCAGCTACTTGCGTCCAAAAACTATACAGCAGTTGATCTATTTTCAAATTGACCATTGATACTAGCTCATTTCGCTCACCTACCAATAGCCTTTGAATTCTTAACATTTAAACCCGACACACAGCCATTTTTGAAGCTGACATTTGTACAGGTTAGATTCTGCTAAGAATGTTATTCAGATTCAAGAACCTGCTTTATATGCCTACATTGACCGCATTCTGCTTGAAGGGGTTAGCAATGTAGAAGTACTCAACCATGAGTACCTCAGAGCACTCACTGAGCACAACGGTATTACCAGAGCACCTTGAAACAAGCTTGGGGTCCTATTCTGTAGTCTAACCGGAATTGTATACTCAGTTATTTAAGTGGTATAACCAACGTCCAATTGGGTTAAACATGGACGTCACAGCCGTTCTAAGATAATTCTCGTTTACAACAATTGAAAGCAAATGATCCTGAGTCGACTGCTCAGGATAGCCGCGGATACTTGTATCGCATTGAATAATAGAAATAGGTAAAAATGTTAAAATCTAGCTTTTCATTACAAATCACCCCTTCAACCATTGCTTTGCTTATTTTGCTAGCATTTGGATTAAGTGCATGTAGTAGTTCGGGCTCTTCCAATGATGAGTCTGCAAACACGGCAGCCAACACAACATTTGACGGGACAACAACGTCGGATGAAACTGATACGGTTGGTTCTGATACGGATAGTGGAGAAACTACGTCCGAGGGTACCGATTCCGATGGTGGAGACAATACTGATTCGTCTGGGAATGTAGCCACCGACACTAGCATTGTGTTTGGTTCAGACATTGTTGTACTTGAATCTATGGGCATCCGAACGGAAATGCCGTCCCCGGATGATTCTCTGGTTGATCATGATTTCATTGGTTATCGAATTTTGTTCACAAGACCATCCATAGACATTAAAGTGACCAACAATTCAGACTCTGTAATTCATAGTGGTGTGTGTACCGCCATAGCTTCTAAAGACGGTGTCGATATTGGTGATGCAAAAGTGTTTTTTGCTGATCTAGGTTTTCTACGTCCGGGTGATACAAACACGACAGTTGGCTCATGGTTCGAATTAGACAATTTTGAGCAAATGGATGCTGTTTCAGTAAGTTGTGAATGGCAAAGACCAGGCGAAAATACAGTCAGTCCAGACGATCCGGAAATCGCTTTCGATCTCGTTGAATGGACTACAGGTGAATTTGGTAACCCACTCATTGTGGTCCAGCTCAGTAATAATTCATCGAATGTCATTGGGCTCGCGACATGTGAATATTCAGCGAGAATTGACAATGAAGTTTTAAGCAATGCCTACATGGCATTCAATGAGCTTGATGACATCGCGCCCGGAGAAGCATTCCAGGAAACTGCAAGGTTTGGCAACATAATTGACAGGGTCGACATTTCAACGCTTGTGCTCGACAGGGATGACTTGTACTGCAGGTGGTCAACGCGTTGATTAGCATTTTGGCTTAATATCGCCCCGCGTCGCTTCAAAGCGATAGTTTGATGAACTGATTACACTCTCGCTGTGGTGGCTAACACGCCACAGCGAGTGTTGTAAAGCCGCACGACCTCAACTCTCAAATAAGAAATTAAGAAACTGGGCAACTGATCAAGCTGGTTTTTCAACAACCCACATTTAACAGGAAGTCCGCAACATCAAATCAGTGTCAAAACCAATGCGTCTGGCGGTAACTGTGAGCAGAGCAACCCAGCCGTATCATTAAAAAGTAAACACATTTAAAAGCGGCCACAATGCAGTAGCGCCCCCTATAAACTGATAAAACCTGCAGCTAATCTGTTCATTACACTGTTCAAATTCGACTCTAAATTATCCCTATAACTTTGCGTGTATGCCGCTGAGGCACCCGTCACCACACTTGTAAATAATCCTGCAAACCACGCCACCTTGCACCAACAGCAGATGCGGCGGAAATACCGTCAAGTAATTGCTATAGTTAATGGTCTATCGCTAGCGCAAACAGGTTAAATCATGAGCATAGAAACACCAGCAGGCCATCTGTACCTCGGCACCAGCCCCGTCAACGATTCGCCCGTGTTCTACGACTCAGCCAATTTGACCACCCACGGTGTCATTGTTGGTATGACTGGGTCAGGTAAAACGGGTCTTGGTGTGGTTATGCTCGAAGAAGCGTTACTCTCTGGCGTCCCTACTCTCATTATCGACCCGAAAGGCGATATGGGAAATCTACTTTTATCGTTTCCTAATCTACTACCCACCGATTTCATGCCATGGATAAGTGATTCGGAAGCCAATGGCGATGCGGCCAATGCGGCCGTTGAAAAAGCACAAATGTGGAAAGAAGGTCTGGCGCGCTCAGGTATTGAGCCTGAACGGATTCAAAAACTCAGAGACACTGTCGATTTCTCAATCTACACGCCCGGCTCCAATTCCGGCATTCCACTTAACATCATTGGTTCACTCAACGCACCGGCAGACGACAGCGATCAGGAATCGATGCTTGATGAAATTGAAGGCTATGCATCTTCTCTACTCGCCCTGGTTGGCATCGATGCCGATCCGCTAAGCAGTCGCGAACACATACTGTTGTCCAATATCATCAATCACTATTGGTCCCAGGGTAAAAACCTTGATCTTGGGATGCTGATTGGATTGGTTCAACAACCTCCAATGCGTAAACTCGGTGTCATCGATCTCGACTCATTTTATCCGCCTGGTGATCGTGTAAAGCTTGCAATGAAGCTCAATGGATTAGCAGCATCACCGTCCTTCGCTAGTTGGACGGCAGGTCCCGATTTAGACATTCAACGCATGTTGTACGGCGATGACGGAAAACCACAATCGGCTGTGGTATCGCTCTCACACTTAAGCGATGAAGAACGACAATTCGTAGTAACGCTCCTGTTATCCAAGATGGTTACTTGGATGCGCAGGCAATCAGGTACATCAGACTTACGCGCACTGGTGTATATGGACGAAGTCTTTGGCTATGTTCCTCCGGTTGGTAATCCACCATCGAAGAAACCCATTCTTACAATACTAAAACAAGCACGTGCGTTTGGTGTTGGCTTGGTGCTCTCGACTCAAAACCCGGTTGATATTGACTACAAAGCGATATCCAATGCGGGCACTTGGATGATTGGACGTTTGCAAACCGACCAAGACAAAAAAAGATTGCTTGACGGTATGAGCTCATCTGATGGATCTGTTGATGTAAAAGCACTAGGTGAGTCCATCTCACATTTAGATAAACGACAGTTTGTATTGCACTCAACCAAAGCACCTGCACCGCAGCTGTTTAGTACTCGTTGGGCCATGTCTTACTTGCCCGGTCCATTAACACGTAGCCAAATAAGCCAGCTAACGTCCAATGAAATGCGAGAAGCCGTTAGCACGCCTGAATCAAGTGCGTCTGAATCATCCGCAGCGCCAGTAGCGTTAGCCGATAATGAAAGTGCAGTTTGTCCTCAAATTGCAGACAACGTTCAAGTGCGCTATCTCGATCCTGGTGTCGACTACTCTGAAGATATTGGTGCGTCGGCAACTGGCAAACGGTTACAAGCCGGCTTAGCCGTCCGAGTTGAAATGCTATTCGACGATACGAAAGCTAGGCTGCGACACGAAGTTGAATGGGAAGCCATCATAACGCCACTTGATGGCCCTCTAGACCCAGACGATGCCATCGTCGTTGACTACGATGATCGTGACTTAACAAAGAAAGAACCTAAAGATTCGATCTATGTTCTACCAGATGCAAAAATAAAAAACAAAACTTACTTCACCTCTGCACAGAAAGCCATAAAGGATCATCTGTATAGCAATGAAGAGCTTGAATTATTTTACAATTCAGAGCTTAAAGTGTATTCACGTATTGGTGAAACCCGTGATGATTTCGAAACTCGGTGTGAGCAAGTTGCCAATGATGGTGCCGATAAGGATGCAGAAAAACTAAGAAAAGTATTAGTCAAGAAAATAGATCGCATTAATGCGTCAATCAAGAAAGCGGAGGATAAATTACGAGAAATTCAATTTGACGCTATAAGCCGCAAACAAGACCAACGTACCAGTCAAGTGATCGATATCGCAGGTGGCGTATTAGGTAGCTTACTTGGCGGACGGCGCAGTGCACGCTCTATGATCACCAGTGGTGTTAGACGTAATCAGAGCAAAGGCCGTATGGCTCAAAAGGCTGAAGAACGACTAAAAACCGCGGAAAATCGCTATGCCACCCTGGTAGACGATCGAGCTGAACTGGAACTAGAAATCGGTGATGACCTAAATGATATTCAAGATGATTGGTCAGCCAAGGTTCACGAAATTGAGTCCGTTATTGTTGGTTTAGAGAAAACCGATATATCAATAGATGATGTTGCAATGATTTGGATACCAGTTGATTAAAACTGACAAGATTAACTGTCGCTGTTAACAGAAACGATAACACGGTGAGAAAATAAAGACGCTCTTCTCACATTCAGCAAGAAGAGCGCTTTAAAAAGCTATGCTGTAACAGGTGGCATAATTTCAGGTTTGTGTAGACCAACAAGTGCCTGTACTGTAAAACCTATATTGACGAAGTGCGCCTTTTTAACCGGCGAAAACCCGTGCGGCTGTTGCGGATGGTTAGTAAACATATAATGTCCTCGAAGAAACACACATTTCCGCTAACTACGAGCCATGCAGGAGCTTATCGCGTTGCATGCAAAGATGGTAAGCCGGTAGCCATACACGGATTTGAGGACGACCCCGAGCCTTCACAAATTGGTCAGTCAATGATTGACTCGCTTGATGGTCGCTGCAGGATTGAGAAGCCCGCTATCCGTAAAAGCTGGTTAAACAATAGCAGTAATCGTGGACGCGCACTTCGAGGCCAAGACAGCTTTGTTGAAGTTGAATGGGATGTTGCACTAGATTTGGTTGCAGAAGAACTGAACCGAGTTCGTGACAATCATAGTAATGAATCTATTTTTGCAGGCTCTTATGGCTGGGCCAGTGCTGGCCGTTTTCATCATGCACAAAGTCAGCTTCGCCGATTTATGAATTTATTTGGCGGAAGCACAACCTCAAAGGACTCATATAGTTATTCAGCGGGCGAAGTTATCCTGCCACACGTTGTCGGTTCAATGGCAAGGCTGTTGATCGACCATACATCATGGAAATCAATAGCCCAAGGTGCCAACTTAGTGGTTGGATTTGGCGGTATGGCTCGACGCAACGCACAGATAAACTCCGGAGGTACTGGCAAACATCAACAGCATCAAGACATGCTGGCTGCACGAGATGCCGGTGTAGAATTTATCAACGTAAGCCCTATCGAGTCCGATATAACGCCAGAGCTCAGTGCGCAATGGATACCCATTCGTCCCAATACCGATGTTGCGCTAATGCTCGGCATCGCTCACACCTTAGTCACTAATAAGTTACACAACATCGACTTCCTAAATCGCTTTTGCCAAGGTTATAGCATTTTTCAGAACTACCTCCTTGGCACTGAGGATGGTCAGCCTAAGAACTGCGATTGGGCCGCTGAAATTACTGGCATACCCTCAAACGACATAGAACAGCTGGCGTATCGAATGTCATCGGTTAAGACAATGCTGAATGTTAGCTGGTCTTTAACAAGACAACAAAACGGTGAACACGCTTATTGGATGGTGGTCGTTCTCGCAGCAATGCTAGGTGATATTGGGAAAATAGGCGTAGGATTCGGTATTGGACTTGGTGCAGTAAACGGAGTTGGTAAGCACCGCTTCCGTCTGCCCTGGGCAGCCCTTCCTACTGGGAAAGATCCCATTGATACGTTTATTCCAGTCGCCCGAATCACCGACATGTTGTGCAATCCTGGAGCGCACTATCAATATAATGGTAGCGATTACACCTACCCTGACATCAAACTGGTTTACTGGGCCGGTGGCAATCCGTTTCATCATCATCAAGATTTAAATCGCTTCCGCAAAGCTTGGCAGAACGTAGAAACAGTTATTGCGCATGAGACTGTCTGGAACCCATTAGCCAAACACGCAGACATCGTTCTACCTGCCACGATCAGCCTCGAACGCAGCGACATAGCAGCATCCCCGCGCGATAACTATTTATTTGCCATGGAGCAAGTCGCGCAACCTTTCGGACAATCACGCACTGACCATGATATTTTCAAACAACTGGCCGCCAGACTCACAGCTTGCGGTCAAGACACGACTGGCTTTGAGGAACAATTCACTGAAAATAGAAATAGCGAACAGTGGATACGCTTTTTGTACAACGAATCAAAGCAACGCGGTAAAGACAAAGGCATTGAGCTTCCAGACTACAACGAATTTTTGAGTGATGGTGTCTTTGCTATAGGTGAACCAAATCAAACGGTCACATTACTAGAAGCATTTAGAGCCAATCCAAAAGAAAACCCACTAGACACGCCTTCGGGATTAATTGAAATATTCAGCGAAACCATAGCGAGTTTCAATCTCAGCGACAACCCTGGTCATCCAGTGTGGAATAAACCCTCTGAATGGCTAGGCTCAAGCAAAGCGGTAAAACATCCTTTTCACTTAATTTCGCATCAACCTGAACGACGTTTGCACAGCCAACTAGATCACAGCGCTTATAGTCGCGCAGGTAAAATTCACGATAGAGAGCCTTGTCGCATGAACCCAAACGATGCCGTAGTAAAAAATATTGTTGATGGTGACTTTGTTCGTATCGTTAATGAGCGTGGGTCTTTGATAAGCGCAGTTTGCATTGACCCCGCAATAAGAAGCGGCGTTATAGCGATAGCAACCGGTGCGTGGTATGACCCCGACTGGGACAATGATAGCGCCTGTTGTAAGCATGGAAATCCGAATGTATTAACGATGGATATGCCAACATCAGAACTGGCGCAAGGACCTTGTGCGCAAACTTGTTTGGTAGACATCGTTAAATATAAAGGGCGACCGCCAGCAGTCACCGCCTTTGATCCACCAATAATAGAAAAGTAAATCACGCAATTGTGACATCCTGTGACTATTTGATTGAAATAGTGCATTAAGACGTTATGCTAGTTATTCATTCCAAAACATCCGGATACAAAATGATAGACAGCAGCAAACGTAAAACCCTCTTGTCACTCAGCGGCATGATGGCGTTACCTTTCGTGCCAGTGGTGGCATCTGCTAACAACGGCGCAGTAGATCAATTCAACTCAGCGTTAACGCTTGATTCTACAGATCAGTCGGTCTCGGTCACTAATGGAGAGCTCGACATAAAGCTTATGTTCAATGATGCGCCGATGATGAAGGTGAGCAACACCACAGACACACTCACCATACTGCGTCAAATCCATCCAGGCATAGTGCACGTTGGCAAGAAATCATATGACCTAAATAAATCGTTACTGAGCAGCGCCTATGCAATCGGCGCAGGACAATCTAGACGCATCCCATTAATTGAAGCAAGTGGCACTGCAGCTGAATCTGTTCTAACTGCTCGTTACGGTCGCAGACCTGTGCGGGCCGCATCAATTATAGGTAGTGATAACCACAACCGACAATCAACTTCATTACGGGCTCTATTTTCTTGATTTTTAGCTAGCTTTGATAACTGACGCATTGCATGTCAACGTTAACGTCGTCAGCCACATTTTTTAAAATGTGATAATGAGTAGATCGACCCAACCTACGTTCATCTCGGGCGTGGGTTGGGTTTACTTGATTTCAAAAGTGTTTATTTTTTGCCGTTTAACCTATCAACTTCCGTCCAGCTTTGCCCGCTTCGTTCAAACTATGTAATTTCCGATCCATTTTGTACATGTCTAATCTATGCTCATACTGATTACATAAACAAACGCCTACCGAACAAATGAAACCCACCATTTATTTAATAGAGCATATCGGAAACGGCTCATTGTCTATTATGGCAAAGCCGAATTCCGAAGAGAAAAATGACAATGCATTCGAAAAAATCGCGTTACAGGGAATAAACACGATCGTATCTTTGCTTGAGTTAGACGAATCAGCCAAAGTAGGCTTATCTAATGAGGAAACACTCGCTATTAAGCACGGAATGGCGTTTAAATCGTTTCCTATTAAGGATCTTGGAATTCCGGTATCAAAAGAACATTTTAGAACACTTAGCAAGTCGCTATACCACGCCGCACAAGGGGGAGAAAACATAGTTATCCATTGCCATGCAGGCATTGGAAGATCCGGTCTAGTAGCGGCAGGTGCGCTGCTACACTGCGGCTATGATGCACTAAGTGCTTTTGAACATATAACCAAGAAGCGTGGCGAGATTTCTCCAGAAACAGAAGAGCAAAATAATTGGCTTATAGACAACCAGAAATACATGTTAAGCGAATAATTGATCACTATTCAGAGGCGAACTTTACCAACCTAGAAACTTTGGCTGATCTGCCCACCTTGGTTCCAAATACCAACAACATAATCAATTAAGTCGTCAGTGATAGGCTGCCATTGCTATTGCTCATCCAAACCACATATACCGCTGGCTAAATCATTCGATACCATTAGCCTACAAAGAACCTAGACTTTAGTTGAGTCAGATGATCAATTGACTCATTTAGTTTTGTTAAAACCGAAACATAGATCCACATTTTCTAAAAATCCTAATAGTATAAGTGCACCTGTGTTTGTAGAAGGGATAGAAGATGGCAAAGAAAAAAGCTGCGCAAAGCATATTATGGCCCAGTGGCGGATTCGATTGGACACCTGAACATATTCAGCGCTTACCGACTGTGCGAAATATCCGGGCCAGAACTCTGCGACCCTATTGTAAAACTCCGATTACATTTAATGATGACGAATACGGCTTCGTTGCGAAAGAGCTGGCTCAGATAAACACTGAACTTGGCACGAACTGGCAACCTTGTGATTCCGCAACGCCCAAATCGCTTACGAGCGAAGCAGCCTTAACCTCAAGCAATGAAGCCCAATGGACTGAGCTGTTCGCAAAAGTTATGTTGCACCACATTTATTTGGGCGACGAAGAAATTGACTACCCTGACGCGGAATGGGCAGTACAAGCCTGTGCAGCCACAAAGGGTCTCGTATTCGCGATTAAACCAATAATTGATCTTTACGCGGCTGGCTACGCCAAAATAGATCCAAAAGAATACGCGTACCGATTCCCACGAGCTTACCAATACACAGACCCGCTACGAGAAGCGATTGCCATTTGCGACGATGTCGTGCATAAGCAGGTGATGAATGTGTTGGAATTACATTCTGACACTAGCATTCCGTTACGACGATTCAGGGCTTTGATCGCTCCTCACAGATCCGATTGGGTGGCGCAAAGCTATGAAGAAGAAAAAGAGGTGTTAGGTAATCGCGGTTTTCTTAGCAGCATCATCCCAGCCGATAAAATGCTTACCATTGCCAAGCGGTTTACCGGGAAAAAAGAAAGCGCCGTCTGGGGCACGACAGTGTTACTGCAAATAAGGCTACATGGTGAGGATGCTTTCGACTTGTTGGAGCATGAGATGCAGCAGCCTTATATCAAACATCAATCTCAAGGCACAGCTGAAATGATCGTCTGTATGCGATCACCAAGATCAATTGAGATACTCGCGAAGTGCATCGACAACAACGAGGCAAAACAAGCATTGGAATCACAAGCTAAACATTATCCTGCTGCAGTGCTTAAATGCATGATAGAGATATTACAACAATCCAGCTCTCCAATTGCACACGCTTGGACTCTGCGTTTTGCGAATAACTATCCCGATGACTTTGAGCTGGCCATGCAGGCAGTAAACGAAGATGCAGCCAACTATATGCGCCAGTTGAAAAACGAACTTGACATTCCAATAGCAGCCGCGAGTTGCGTACCAAAAGGCCTGCACGCACTTAACACCAAAGCACTACCGCTACCTGATTTCTATGTCGCTGCGATATTAAGCAAGCCGATTCTTAAGAAGAGCAAAAAAGCGCTTCCACCTGAAACAATTGATGTCATCGGTAGCGTACTGCAGAGCAACAAGCCTAATCAAATGGACAAGGTAATTAAAACCCTAAAATCTGAATGCACGGAAGATTCACTTGCCGCATATTCGTGGAGCTTGTTCGGGGCATGGATGAGTGCCAATGCACCAAACAAACAAAATTGGGCGCTTAACACATTAGGATACTTTGGCAATGCAGAAACGGCCGATAAAATCGCCCCTCTTATTCGACTTTGGCCAGGCGTCTCTCAACATAAGCGAGCCGTAGTGGGTCTAGATATTCTGGCTAACATCGGTACAGACAGCGCATTAATGCAACTCAACTCAATAGCGACTAAAATTAAGTTTAAAGCGCTTCGCGAACGCGCAAACGAAAAAATCTCGGAAATCGCTGCAACTCGCGGGCTCAGCGCAGACCAATTGGCAGACAGACTGGCACCGGAAATGGATCTCGATGAATCTGGTCGACTAACGATAGACTTCGGGCCAAGTCAATTCTATATCGTATTTGACGAGTCACTTAAACCCATCGTGTTCGATACTGATAATACACGACTAAAAGATTTGCCCAAACCACGCAAAACCGATGACCAAGATCTTACTAACACCGCTGTCAAGCGATTCAAGCAACTGAAAAAAGATGTTCGCGCTGTTGCAACAGTACAATTACTCAGACTTGAAAGAGCGATGAGTTGCAGTCGACGTTGGACACTTGCAGAAGCCAAAGAATTTTTCATTGAACAACCCCTACTTTGCCATCTAAGCGATCGGCTCGTATGGGGTATTTACGATAAAAATAACGACCTAGCAGGAGCTTTCAGAGTTGCCGAAGATCGTACGTTCACCAATAGCACTGATGAAACAGTAGAACTGAATGAAGAAAGCACAGTGGGTATCGTTCACCCAGTGGAACTCGACGATAAGATAAAAATGCAGTTTGCAGAGCTTTTCGCTAGCTACGACATACTACAGCCCTTCCCACAGCTTGGCCGCGATATTCTAACACTCACCAAAGAAGAACTTAAATCAAAGCTGTGCAACCAATTTGCTGGAAAAAAGGTTTCCAGTGGTGCTGTAATGGGATTGATGAAAAAAGGCTGGGCACGAGACTCTATTGGCGACGCTGGTGTGTACACAGGACTGGTATTTGATATCGCACCAGACTTTAAAGCAGAAGTTAGTTTCGAACCCGGGATACTCATTGGAGACCCTTCATTTGAACCAGTACAGACCATTAGCAAATTAACATTCAAATACAAAAAGGTTCAGTCATTATTTATCAGTGAAGTGCTACGCGATATCACTGACCTTAATTCCGTTACGGAGAAATAACCATGAAAGCCAATATCGAATGGCCAGAAGGAGGGTTCGAATGGACTCCCGATCAACTCGATAGGCTACCGACCATGCGTCATATTCATGTGCGGTTACGTAACCACCAGTTTACTAAAACTATCGAATTTGAAGAATCAGACCAGTACGGATATCGAGCATCTGAAATGGGAAATATGAGCTCTGAACTTGGTCAGAGCTGGACTCTCTGGGACGTCACCACCGCAAAAAAGAACACGACCACATCAGCACTTTCAGCGAGCAGTGAAACACAGTGGTTACAAATATTCGTCCAAGCTTTGGTTCGAGGTGTTGTTACCGATCACGAATCGGTCGGGTACAATGGTCCCGACTGGGCAGCTAAATCATGTGCCGATACGAAAGGAATCGTATTTGCGGTAAAGACAGTGCTTAAACTTTATGACGCTGGACACGCCGCGATTCTTTCAGGAAATAGCCCATACCTGTACAACATTTCGCATCAATATGAAGAACCCTTACGATGCGAAGTTGCTCAATGCAATGAGGAGGATCATGCCGAGTTAATGGACTACTTGGATGGCTACACCAGCCCAGACCCTGACTTCCCGCGCTTCAGATCCTATATTGCGCCGCATATCGACAAATGGCTAACATATGGCAGTAAAAATAAAGGTACAGGAATGTACCTGAACAATTCGACACCTGCGGAAAAACTGCTCTCAATTGCCAAAACTAACACAACCAAAAAAGAAGGTTTTATTCTATTTGAAACATTGCTGTTACAAGTAAAACTTCATGGCGAGGATGCATTCGACTTACTTCAACATGAGCTGCAGCAACATTATACAAAGAAACACGCTGCTAACATCACTGACCTAATCGTGAATATGCGCTCCCATCGTACTATCGAAGTACTCGCTAACTGCATTGATAACTTAGAAGCTAAATCGGCACTGGAGACACTAGCAAATAAATATCCTGTTGCAGCCCTGAAATGCATGATCGATTCATTGCCACAAAATTCATCCCCTATTGCCAAAGCTTGGACACTGAGATTTGCGCATAAGCACCCTGACCTCGTTGAGCTAGCTATATCGGCAGCGAATGCACATGCAGCCATTAATATGCAATCGTTGTTAGAATCGCTGAAACCAGAAACAGCTCCGTTACAAAGTGTTCCTAAGAACTTAAGATTCGGTGACAGTAACGAACCAACATTGCCAGAATTCTACGATGCAGCCATATTACAGAGGCCAATTCTCAACACATCCATGCAAGCCCTTCCAGAAGAATCTATGCATGTGATCGGACACTATCTTCAAGAATCTAACACTCTAAATACCGCACTAGCTGAGATCAAATCTCAGTGCACCCCTGCATCACTCGCAGCTTTTGCATGGAGCCTGTTCGAAGCATGGATGAGTGATAATGCACCACACAAACATATCTGGGCATTTAACGCGTTAGGCTACTTCGGCGATTCTGAAACAGCAGATAAAATAGCTCCTTTAATACGGCTATGGCCCGGCAGATCTCAACATAAACGAGCCACATTAGGCTTGGATGTACTGGCAAACATTGGTACAGACAGCGCTCTGATGCAATTAAACCTAATTGCGACCAAGCTAAAATACAAGGCATTACGCGAACAGGCTGAGAAGAAAATAGAACACATTGCAAAATATCGTGGACTTACTGGCGAACAGTTATCCGACAGGCTCACGCCAGATATGGATCTCGATAGCCTCGGGCAACTTAAACTGAATTTTGGACCAAGGCAATTCTTGATCAGCTTTGATGAGTTGCTCAAACCAATAGTATTCGACTCTACCGGATCAAGGTTAAAGGATTTACCTAAACAGAGAAAAACCGATGACAAGGATATGGCTAGCGACGCCAGCAAAATATTTAAGAAGTTGAAAAAGGATGTTCGGACTATTGCATCTATTCAGATAATACGCCTTGAGAAAGCGATGATACTAAAACGCCGCTGGACTCTTTCAGAAGCAAGATTATTCTTTTTTGACCACCCATTAATGCGTCATCCCAGTAGTCGTTTAGTTTGGGGGATATACGACAGCAATAACAAATTAGATGGTGTGTTCAGAATCGCTGAAGATCAAGAATTTACCAATAGCGATGACGAACACATTACCTTTTCTAACGAAAGCACTGTTGGACTACCCCATCCGCTAGAGATGACCGAGAAACTACGAGCGCAATTTGGTGAGCTACTGGCTAGCTACGAAATCCTTCAACCGTTTCCACAACTCACTCGCGAAACGTATGAGCTTGCGAAAGAAGAGAAAAAAACAGGCGTAATCACTCGGTTTGACGATAGAAAGGTATCTAGCGGCGCACTACTAGCGCTGATGAAAAACGGATGGGATCGTGGCTATGTCGGGGACGGCGGCGCTATTCAAGAAATGAGCTTGACTATTGAAAACATGATTGATGCGGAACTTAATTTTAACCCCGGAATATTAGTCGGCAATCCATCGGCCGACCCAGAACAAACTATTACAAGGTTAACATTATCGATTGAAAATGCAGACGCATTGCTCGTTAGCGAAATGCTACGCGACATCTCTAACCTTAAATCGATCTAAAAGTAGGGTAGCTTTAATGACGACAGAAATTGAATGGCCTAGCAACATTATTGAATGGCATGATAGCCTCAACAGGCTACTACCGATAATGCGCGGCGTACGTGAACCAGTTAGAGTTGACCACTCGTCGTTATACATTACTTTTATCAAAACAGAGTATCTGGGCAACAAACACTATGGATATTTAGAACCGTGTCTGGACAAATCCATTTCGCTGTGGGATAACAATGCAGCGGCAGAAAACACCAGAGATAAAGCGCTTGCTAATTTGGATTTTAACGGCTGGACAGAACTTTTTGTTCAAATGCTGTGTTTACGCGCAGAAGTTAAACCCTATACGCCTGATTTTACGACATTGAATTGGGCTATAGAAAACTGCACTCGAAACATCTCATTAGCTCACGCGGTAGCGTTGATAGTGCATATTATCGATACAACCTACCAGAAAAAAAATAACCAGTATTACGACGATACATTTATCAAACCTGTGCGTAACGCAATAGCTTCTTCCAACGAACAATCACACGATGAAGTCATCACATTTCTAGAGAAAAACGCAAATTCAAGCCCTATTTTGCAGCACTACAGAGCACTATGGTGCCCACATATTTCTGAATGGGCAGCTATCAGTTTGGAAAACTACCAATTTACTTATGGTAACTACAGCGTCGGCTCTTGCGCTTTGCCGCTAAAGCTTTTTTCCTCTCCAACTCTTATTAACAAGGGACTAAGTATCCAAGACTTAGCATTGCAGGTTTATCTCAACGGTTCCGACGCTCTAATGCTAGTCGAGAAGCAACTTGAATTGAGAAGCCCACAGGCCAAGTCTTATGACCATCGCCCAGAATTAACCGATTTCGTTGCAAAGCTCGATACCCCACAGAGTATCGAGATTTTATCTAACTATTTTGAAGTTAAAAACGCTAGCAAGCATTTAGAGAAATACGCCAAAAAGTATCCAGCTGCAGTGCTTAAATGCATGATTAAAAATGTGATAACCGCGCCAACAGAGCTCAATACGAACTGGACAATCAGATTAGCCATGTCCGATCCAGACAAATTAGAATTGGCTTTAAATGCCATAGACCAGAATACAGCAGCTGAGTTCAGTAACTTGTTACCTACCCTCGACTCACAGGAGGCCAGTAAAGAGGGGTTGCCAAACCTTCTAAAATCACCACCCTGGCTTGAGAAAAAAGCAAAAAACAAAACAAAACCTCTGGCTCTACCTGAGCTTGAGAATAGAGATGTCATCGAATTGACAGCCGACGACATCACTGTCTCTCATTATGATATCAGCCAGTCTAACGATGTCTCACCGGAACAAGCGTTTGAAAATTTACACATAGCACCTGATGTTCGAGATAAGTTAATGCAAGGCGAAATCGTCAATATAAGTGAACTAAATAATAAAGAAAATTACAGAAATAGATTTTCCATCCACCAACTCCCACTTGAAACCCAACTACCCGATATAGCAGCTATAGCAATTACGAATAGTATTGGTGGCAGTATTCGCACCGACAGATATTCTTTGGCTAGAGACACTAAATTTTGGTATTTCCAATTTGAAAAACATGGCCCAGCAGTGCTTCCCGGTTTCACAGACTATGTTCAATCAAACGCAGAGACAGGTCTGGCAATAGCGCGACCTGTTAGCAGTACGGGTGTGGCAAGAGCAGCGCTCCATGCAATGCATAAACTGGTAAAAGCAAAGACGGCAGCGAAGACATGGCTTACAGCCCACCCGAAAGCAGCGTGTGTAGCAGCCATACCCGACGCGCTTGGCAAAGCATCTGTAAAACGTGAAGCTGCCAGACAAGGACTGCGCTGGCTGAGTAGCATGGGTTTTGATGATGTTATCAATAAGGTTGCTAAGGAGTACGGGCCTGAAGCGGAACAAGCATTACAAACTTTGCAAAAAGACGCATTGTTGAATTTTCCATCACGCATTCCCAAATTGCCAGACTTCTTTGTTGCCAGCGCTATGCGAAGGCCCCTATTAAAAGACAATGGTCAGGCGCTACCGCTGGAATCTATTGAATATATAGCGACTATGCTCGCGATTAGTAATTTAGATGAATCCTATGCTGGTATTGATATAGTAAAGCAGACCTGCACGTCAGCTTCATTAGCTGAATTTGCTTGGGATATTTATACTGCTTGGCGCAGTGCAAATGCGCCAAACAACTGTGTTTGGGCCTTGCACGCGCTGGGTCATTTAGGTAATGACGACACAGCAGATGAGCTCCTCAGATTGATTAAAATTTGGCCTACAGAAGGGCTCCAGCGTCGCGCACTAGCGGGTATAGACGTATTGGCTCTTATAGGTTCCGACAAGTCTTTCACCCATCTCAATGAGTTGGTCGCTAAAATGAAACGTAAGGGACTTCGCGAACGCGCCGAAGAGCGCCTAAGCGAAGTAGCGGCTAAGCTAGGTCTCTCCAGCGAACAATTATCCGACCGGCTAGTACCCACCTTCGGATTAGACGATCTAGGAAAATTGCAACTGGATTTCGGACCCCGACACTTTGCCATTGGGTTTGATGAAAACCTAGCGCCATTCGTCACAGACGAAAAAGGCACACGACTTAAAACCCTGCCTAAACCACGTCAATCCGACGATAGCGTTATTGCATCAGATAGTACTAAAGCGTTTCGCAAACTGAAAAAAGACGCAAAAGCCGTAGCAAGTCTGCAAATTCATCGATTCGAAGCCGCTATGTGTTCAAGTCGACGTTGGTCATTGGAAGAATGTCAGCGCTATGTTCTCCAGCATCCTGTTATGTATCAAATAGCCAGTAGATTGGTCTGGGGTGTTTATGAAAACGATAAGCTCATTCAGACCTTTCGCGTTGCAGAAGACTATTCTTATGCTAGCGCAGATGATGAGCAATTAAATTTAAGCACCGAAACAATAATAGGAATAGCACACCCACTGGAGCTTGAAGCAAGTGACAAAGCAAAATTCGGAGAGCTATTTTCAGACTACGAAATTATGCAACCATTCCCACAGCTTGCAAGAGAAACTTTTATGTTAGACGCTGAAGAACTTGAGGTCAGTACACTAACTCGGTTTGCATCCAAATCTGTTGCTACTGGCAGTATCGTTGGACTTTCTAGCATGGGTTGGGACAGAGGCAATGCAGAGGATGGGGGTCGTGTCAATTATTATTCAAAACGCTTTCAACAAGCATTTATTGTGCAGTTAAACATTAGCCCGGGAGTGCCCATTGGCGTGCCTGAATTGGAACCAATGCAAAGCTTGCCTGAACTGCAGTTAAAACGTACTGACAACTCCAGTTCAGTAAATTTCGACACGTTAACACCTATCTCTAGAAGTGAACTGATTCGCGATATCCAACTTTTACCGTCATACAAAAAATAACCGCTGAGACTAATAAGGCATGAAAGACGACGACATAGAATGGGCCAGCCATAGTGTCGACTGGAGTGCTGGATACGCTGGAAACCTGTCTTACGCCGTCACCCACTTCGGTGTTTTGAGCGCAATGTCAGCCAGTGAGTTAATCCGTGATATACAATCATTGGCAACAGCACAGGAATATGCATGACCGACCAACATCGCCAAGTCCAAAGAGCACCAGCCGAAGAACTCTACGCGCACGAGCTAAAGAAACTTGCCGCGGAAGACAACGGTGCAGTTCCACCTGGCTGGCAACTCTCGATGCGCTCCGTTATGCGATTTATACAAGGCGGCGAAGGTATTAGTAAAAAATTCGTATGCGCACCTAGTTTGCTTGAACGAGCCATGGTGACATTAGCCTCCAATCGCGCATTGCTGCTAGTTGGCGAACCGGGTACCGCCAAAAGTCTGTTGTCTGAATTACTCTCAGCTGCGGTATCGGGGACCAGTACGCTTACAATACAGGGCAGCGCAGCCACCAATGAAGATCAAATACGTTACGGTTGGAATTATGCATTGCTGCTCAATGAAGGTCCAAGCCAGAAAGCATTAGTGCCATCTCCGTTGTATCGCGCAATGCAGCATGGCCAATTAGTCCGATTTGAAGAAATCACTCGCTGCCCACCAGAAGTACAAGATGGCCTGCTGTCTATTTTATCGGAACGACTGTTGATGGTACCCGAGCTTGACGATAACAATGCTGTATTTGCAGCTCCTGGTTTTAACTTAATTGCCACTGCCAACACACGAGATCGAGGCGTGAACGAGATGTCCGCTGCACTTAAAAGACGCTTTGCGTTTGAAACCGTGTTTCCTATTGCCAACTACAATGACGAAATCACTCTGGTACGCGATGAAGTTAACCGTTTACTGCAGCGCGACAATATCAACACCACCCCACCCGATGAAGTTTTGGAAGTGCTCATCACCACTTTTCGCGATTTACGCCACGGCATTGATGAAGAAGGCAACGCAGGGGAACGCCTGTCAAGTGTTGCTAGCACAGCTGAAGCTGTCAGCGTTATGCATTCGGTGGTCTTACGCGGTCACTATTTGCATGGTCATGGTGGTCAACCAGGTGATATCGTGGAAGCACTGGCTGGTGCTGCAGCAAAAGACAACCCAGACGATTTAAAAAAAATAAGACGCTACATGGAGCAGCGCGCAAGTAAACGCAAAGGTGCTCACTGGAAAGCGTTTCATGCTGCCCGACATTTGTTACCTGAGTAATTAATCGTGGCATCCGTAAACGTGATAGGCATACGTCATCACAGCCCCGCCTGTGCGCGACTGGTGAAGCATGTCATCCAGGCAACGAAACCAGACGCAGTATTGATTGAGGGTCCGAGTGACTTTACACCACGCATCAATGAACTACTGCTCGAGCACCAACTACCAATCGCGCTCTACAGCTATATCAATAAAGGCGATTTAGCAGCACAAAGTTGGTTTCCTTTTCTTGAGTACTCACCAGAATATGTCGCACTAACGGAAGGACACAAGCAAAATGCTGCGCTGCATTTTATCGACTTACCCCATTGGCACTATCGTACAACTGCAGATAATGAACGTGCAACGGTGGCGACACTAAACCGTCCACCGCGCTATATGCAGGTAATGCATGCATTAAAACAACGGTTTCATTGTGATAGTGATGACACGCTTTGGGATCATTTATTCGAATCAGTTGACGCCAATGATCATCAAACACTCGCTAATCTATTAACAACTTACTTCATCGAGCTTCGAGGTGACGACCCGGGCACTGAACAAGACCAATTACGTGAAAAGCACATGGCCGATTGGCTAAACTGGGCAGATGCAAAATTCAAGCGTGTACTGGTTGTGTGTGGCGGCTGGCATAAGCCTGCGCTTGAAAAAGCGCTGAATGGGCAACGAAATCAAACGAGCAAAACTAACAAGAATAAGCCACGTTTTACTGTAAAAAAACGCACTACGACTAACGCCAATATCGATAAGCCCACAATACCTGTAGCCGATGAATCTGTTCGTACCGGCAGTTATTTGGTGCCCTACGCGTTCAGACAAGTAGACGCCTTAGGGGGTTATATGTCAGGCATGCCAAGTCCAGCCTATTATCAACAGGTTTGGGAAAACGGTACACAGGAAGCTGGCGAACAAGCCATAAAAAAAATGGTAAAACGTATTCGAAAAGCTGAAGTACCACTCTCTACAGCTGATCTGTTGGCACTGACACACGCAGCGCAATCACTCGCTCGGTTACGTGGCCATACTCATCCGCTTCGAACCGATCTGCTCGATGCATTACAAACTGCGGTAATCAAGGAAGCCTTGTTTGCGCCAGCGCCTTGGTCGGGCCGTCAGCAACTCCAACAATCCGATCACCCAGTAATAAGAGCTGCACTATTAGCACTTACGGGTGATCAGCGCGGTCGACTGGCCAGTACTACCCCATTACCACCATTACTCAATGACG
Organism: Herpochondria borealis; assembly: GCA_032274145.1. Classification (NCBI taxonomy): domain Eukaryota; phylum Rhodophyta; class Florideophyceae; order Ceramiales; family Ceramiaceae; genus Herpochondria; species Herpochondria borealis. The sequence continues at coordinate 1,396 of JAVCKV010072264.1, read as the reverse complement.
TTGAACAACGTTTAACGAACCACGGTCTTGTTATCAATAGAACACGCATACAGGAAATATTCGATCGCCGTCGCGCTGATGATGTAACAAAAGCGCAAATTCTCTGGCAACTACATTGTCTAGGGATAAGCGGTATCAAACTAATTGAAACGCGCGCGCCAAAATCTGCTCGATCACTCATCCCAGCTCTAAATTATGAGGAACTGTGGCATTTGCAGCTTACTGATGAGTGGGAATCGAGTCTGATTGAAGCGGCGGCATACGGAGCAACTCTCCCTGGTGCGGCTAAACAACGTTTGCAACAAGAACTACAACACAACAGTGGTAGCCCTTTGAACATAAGCCGACTCCTAATGAAAGGTGTTCGAGCCGGTTTTCATGATTTCGGGAAAACCATGGCTACAGCATTAAGTAGTAGCATCACGTCACATACAAATCATGGCGAATTAGCAATAGCCGTCAGCGAACTCTCGACCGTGGCATTAGCTGGCTTTTGGGGTGAAGACGCTCGCGAGATGCTTGAAGATACCTTAGTACTCTTCGCTAATCGACTGCTGTGGTTACTCGATGAACGTGTCGGCACTGGCAGCACAGCAATGCTTGACGCCGATGTGCAGGCCACAGCCGTGTTTAACACGCTATTGCAGCTAAATTTACCTAATCTAGACACAAACAGCACGCTGGATACCTTACATCGACTAGCTATAACGCCTAATCGACCTTCGGGTTTGCGCGGTGCAGCATTGGGTGTATGTCTTCAACACTTACCAGAGGACACACATATAGATAAAACTGGATTGATAAAATCACAACAACCACGACATGCTTTAGGTGACTTCTTGTTCGGCTTGTTTTCCTGTGCTCGAGATCTAACAACAGAATCAGATGAGCTAATCAGTGTTATTCATAGCGTTGTTAGTCAAATGGGCCATGAAGATTTCTTGGTCGCTCTACCGAGTTTGCGCGCGGCATTTTCCTGGTTTCCAGCCCGTGAACGTAGTGCATTAGCCGCACTAATTGCACAGCAGGTGGGCTTGCCCTCTGGTGCGCATGGCCAGTTGCTTATTAAGCACAATCAAGCTACTGCATTGCTAGACGCTAAACGTATCGAAGCACAAGCAAACATTTGGGCACAACAACTGGGCGTTATCAAATGAGCGCTTGCGCATCGTGAAACCAATTCCTGAACTCTCTAAAATTGAACGTTGGCGCTTACTGCTGGGTGAGGCCAGTGCACCTCAATTCGGTGCACCTGGGGAAGCTGGATCAGGAATGGATGAAGCTCTGGCCTGGCTTTACGGACGAGAAGACGGTACCAAGGCGCTCGATACGCTTGATCGACAAGGTGGCGACGGACCATCACAACTCACCGTGCCAGAATGGATTGACTCAATAC
>JAVCKV010072153.1:0-21803 GCA_032274145.1 Herpochondria borealis | reverse complement strand
TGAAGATTGAACTTAGCGAGCTAAGTGAATGATGAATGAAGTAGAGAATTAACAAATTTCTCGTAAGGTGGCTAGTTATTTATTTCCATTTGCCTTAGGTGCTTTTGGTATATCTTTTTGTAAGATTTTGTAATCCGTTTTTGAATTGTATTGGTATTTGGGAAGAGCATCTGTTTTAAATGCAGGCTTAAGAATAGGCATACCATCAATTTTACTGTATTCCAATTTGTTATAAGCAAGAAGGTTCGATAAATTGTGTCTAGGGGTTTGGGCTAAATCCGAATCGGTAATATATTCATTTGTAGAAAGGAGAATAAGACTTGAAGTATCTTCCTCTATGAATTTAAAAAAGTCTAGATCTGGAGTCTGCTCTATATTTGGTAAATCAGTTACTTGAGCGGTGCAAAAAGCACTAGAGAAAAGAAGTAGGTATAAGGTGATTTGTTTTAGCATGATTGGATTAGTTTTGATTTTGCGTAATGATATTAGTCAGATGTAGCGAGAATAGGTATTTATAATCACCTTAGTACGTCTTTATAATATAAGCTAAGTTTCGGAATTTAGCTAAAAAATTGACGAAAATTATAGCCTGAAAAAACATGCACGGTATTCTACTTTTAGGAAAAAGCAAAAAAAAAGGTCTATTACAGAAGCAATAGACCTTTTTATAATTTATAAGAGTAAAGCTTATACAACTTCAACATTAACTGCGTTCAAACCTTTACGGCCTTCTTCAGTGTCATAAGTTACTTTGTCTCCTTCACGAATTTCATCAACTAGTCCATTTGCATGAACAAATATATCTTTAGCTCCGTTTTCAGGAGTAATAAATCCAAATCCTTTTGATTCATTGAAGAATTTTACTGTACCAGTATCCATAATCTAATAATTTAAAAAATAATATAAAGTGCAAACCTAGTTCTTTTTATTAAGGATTGCTAATTTATATTGATTTCCCTAGGCATGTTATCTAATTATAAGTTGAAATATACCAATTTCATACCTATTTGCAAGTGTATAAATCTGATATTTAATAAAATGCTAGGCAGCAGTTCTATTTTTTTTGTCCTGTATTTGAGTCTATTATGCGATTCAAAAAGCATATCGACTATTCGACCTACTTCAAATTTAATGATTAGATAAAGGAGGAGCAATTTTTTCCTTTAGATGAAAAATTACCTCTTATTAAAAAAGCTTTGTATTTTTGTACCTCATGAAAATATTTTAATCAAACTATGAAGAAGCACCTGAATTCGTTATTAGAAAATTGTTTTATCCCTTTTGAAGAATCGATAGATGCTTTTTCTTTGCCTCAAAAATTTACCTTCCCATTTTATTACGAACCACATCCCTTAAGCCATTTGGCGGCCAAACAACTTCAACAGCATTTAGAAAGTCAATCTGATTGGGAACATAACTTTGGACTTGAAAAAGATAAAGAAGGTTTGATTATTGGCAAAATGTTTGGCGTCTTAGTTGTTCAAACCAAAGAAAAAAAAATAGGTTATTTGGCTGCATTTTCAGGAAAGTTGGCCGAAAAAAACCATCATCCAGGCTTCGTTCCTCCTGTGTTTGATATATTGAAAGAAGATGGTTTCTTTGTCAAAGAAATTAAAGTTTTAAACAAAATAAACCAAGAACTCAAAGAGCTAGAAGCCAATCCCAATTATTTAGTTTATGAACAATGCTTAAAAGAAGAAACCGAATTAGTTGAGGACCGTCTATCTTTTAAGCGCAAACAAATGAAGCAAGATAAAGATCGGCGAAAATCAATTCGAGAGAAGGGGAGAGCGGTACTTAATCCAGAAGAATTTAAAGTCCTTGAGCAAGCGTTAAAAGATGAAAGCCTTGGACATCAATTTTACTACAAAAGATTTGTGAAATTTTGGAAAGAACGCCTTGCCTTTACGGAAGATGGCTTGAATTTTTATTTGAACCAAATAAAATCGTTGAAAGAAGCACGCAAAACAAAATCTGCTAGACTTCAAGAAAAGCTTTTTAATCAGTACGTTTTTCTGAATCAAGACAAACAAGAGAAGAGTTTATACGATATTTTTCTTCCAACGATTAATGATATTCCACCTGCTGGAGCTGGAGAATGTGCTGCACCTAAACTCTTGCAATATGCTTTTTTGCAAGATATGAAACCGATTGCTTTAGCTGAATTTTGGTGGGGGCAATCTCCTAAATCTGAAATTCGAAAGCATGCTTATTTTTATCCTGCTTGTCGAGGAAAATGTGAACCGATCTTAGCTCATATGTTAGGAGGAATGGTCATGGATGATAACCCTATGTTAGTCAATCCTGCAGAGGGGAAAACAGTCTCTATTGTTTATGAAGATGAACATTTGCTAGTGATTAATAAACCAGCAGAATTTTTCTCTGTTCCTGGTAAAAGCATACAAGATTCCGTACTTCTTCGTATGAAACAGCGCTATCCTCATGCAACAGGCCCTTTGGTGGTACATCGTTTAGATATGTCTACTTCTGGCTTGATGGTGGTTGCAAAAACAAAAGAGATACATAAGGAGTTACAATATCAATTTATAAAAAGAAGAATTAAAAAGCGATATATCGCCTTGATAGATGGTAAAGTAGAAGGTCAAGAAGGTTTTATAGACCTGCCTCTTCGGGTAGATTTGGATGATCGACCTAGACAATTGGTCTGTTTTGAACACGGTAAAAATGCCCGAACAAAATGGGAAGTCATCGAACGAACTAATAAGTATACAAAAGTTTATTTTTATCCAATTACAGGTCGTACGCACCAACTCCGAGTACATGCTGCTCATCCATTGGGCTTGAATCTTCCGATTCTTGGAGATGACCTGTATGGTAAAAAACAAGAGCGCTTATATTTGCATGCAGAGTCGCTTGAATTTACACACCCTGTTAGTAAAGAACGTGTAGTAATTCAAATTGATGCGGAGTTCTAGAGATATAGTTTAACAAGACAGCGTTTTTTAAGTGTTTTTCACGGCAGGATAGACAGGACCATTTTTAGATTTAATTCGTTCTCTTTAGCTATTATTTCTTGTTTTTACTACCTTCAAGTATAGTATACTTACTGTATAGATAAATAAAACGAATCATTCTTTGGATAAGTATCATTTGAATGAGGTATTACTAATATATAAGCATATGAAAGCTGTTTTATATTTAATAGATAGAATCGGTTTTAAACCATAATTAATTTAATTTCTTCCTCTTAATATAAGGACCCTTATGAAACATATTATCAACTCGCAATTGATTTGCGCTAATTATAACAAAGATTACCCAATGATTGAAAGAGGTAAAGGAATTTACCTTTTTGATAAAGCAGGTAATAAATATATTGATACAAGCGGTTGTACTGCTGCCGTCACTCACATTGGGCATGGCAACGAAGCAGTTGCCAAGGCATTGTATGAACAATCAAAAAAGTTAGCTGTTCACCCAACGCATTTATTTTATAATGAAGCGTTAGAAGACTACTTAACCAATCTTTGTGCATTTGCTCCTGAAGGATTTAACCATGCTTGGACAATTTCTGGCGGTACAGAAGCGGTAGAAAATGCGATCAAAATTGCTTATCAATATCAAAAATCGAAAGGACATAAAAAAAATAAAGTGCTTGCTCGCTGGGGAAGTTACCACGGTAATTCTATCAGTGTTCTTGATTTTGGTGGTTTGAAAGCAAGAAGAGACTACTATACCGATTTAATGGTGGGGCACCATCACATTTCTCCTTGTTTTACCTATCGAAAAGAGGAAGGCATGACGGAGAAACAGTATGAAGACGTTTTAATTAAAGAGTTTCAAACAACTATTGAACAGCATCCTGAAATTTTCTGTTTTCTTGCAGAGCCAATCGTTGGCGCTGCATTAGGAGCTGCTGGCCCAACTAAAAATTACTTTAAACGTATTAAAGAGATTTGTAAGGAACACGATATTTTGCTCATTGCAGACGAAGTTATGACGGGGTTTGGTAGAACAGGAACAAATTTTGGAATTAATCATTACGGAGACCACGCTGATATTTTGTGTTGTGCTAAAGGGATAAGCTCTGGTTATTTCCCGCTTGGCGCCATCATTATTCATGATCACGTTTTCAATACAATTAAAGAAAGTGGTCACCCTTTCTACAGTGGCCAAACTTATTCTTGTGTTCCATTGGCAGCCGCTGTTGGGAATGCGAACTTAGAATATATCAAGCAACATAACCTAGTTGATAACTCAAGAATTGTAGGGAATTACCTTAAGGCAAAATTTGAATCTCTAAAAGCAATAGAATGTGTAGGTGATGTTCGTGGCGAAGGTTTATTTTTAGGAATTGAATTTGTTAAAAATCAAAAAAGTAAAGCCGTTTTTGAACCTAGTTATTTATTTAATAAAAAGGTAGAGGCAAAGGCTTTTGAAGAGGGTCTTGTTACTTATGGTTGTCGAGGAACCGTGGATCTATCTAAAGGGGATCATATGTTATTCGCTCCTCCAATTACACTCACGAAGGATGAAGCAGATCTTATTTTTGAAGGGATGAAAAATGCGATCAAAAATGCATATAGTGACTTTTTGAAACATTAAAGAAGTCGTGAAAAGTTAACTTTGGTGGCTTGTAATCCACTAATTATAGCCAGTCCTTCTTCATTAGTTGATACCTTCTATCGGTACATGTATCTTTTTCATTATAGAATTCTTTAACAGGAGTGAAAAACTTTTCTAGGATCTTAACAGAGCCTAAATTCTGGATACTTACATCAGCACTAATTAAATCAATGTCTAGTTGATTAAAACAGTAATTAATCATATTTCGGGTCATTTCAGTAGCATATCCTTTTCCCCAATATTTTTTTCTAAAACGGTAACCAATTTCTCTATCATTTTCGTCATTTGTCAGTAGAGCACATAGTCCAATAAGTTCTTTTTTTCCTTTCTCGTAGACTCCCCAAATTACATTTTCTTTTAACAGGGGATTAGATGGATAATTTTGAAAATCTTTAAACTTATTAAGAATTTCTTCTATTGACCAATTTTGTTGTGGAATTGGATTTATGATTTCGGGTGCTGAAAGGAGTTCTATAAAGAATTTTTCATCAACGGGAGTAAGTTCTGCAATAAATAGTCTTTCTGTTTCAAATAGAATCATTTTCGAGTTTTATCTTATTCTTGAGGCAATTTTTTTTGTGATAATTATGCTTTAGAGCGAATGTTCTTAGATAACAAATTAACAGAAAAAAAATTCCCCTAAACGATAATTAGCAATAAGGTGTGTGTCTATTATATGCTACATGGTATGAAAGCTGAATATAATTTGGGGGAACTTGAATAAAGGAGAAATCGCAACTGCGCCCGACGGTGTGTCTTTTTTTCAAGATGTTAAATTGTACTTGAAGGAATGGTTACCAGCCATACTGAATCGAATTACATGGTCTTGATAAATTATTTGGATGTATATTGATTTCTCTAGTAATAGTAGACCAAGTTTTTTAGCAATGGTAGCTACTTTCAAATTTTGTCTAGAATATTCCTCTAGGAGGACGCTCTCTTTGAATGATACTTTCTTTGCTTTTCTTTAGGCTTGAATAGTATCGCTATAAACATTTTGTTAGAGGCTGATTTTTTGATTTATAATGGTTTAGTATTGTTTCGTTTAATAAGATGCCACATTTGCTCTTGATTAGTTTCAATAGTTTTGATTTCACCAAGGTTTTCTAATACATAGCTATAAAGGATCGTGATATCATCATTGTCGAATTTCTTTTCTTCAGTATAAGTTTTAATTAAATGGATTGGTGTATGTATAATGCCTAAAGGAGACCACCAACCTAAACAAAAAGATTTTAATCGGGCTTTAGCTCTTTCTTTTTTTATACAAGAAGGGCAGGCAATGAATAACCTTTCTAGTTTTATAGATTCGAAAAATGCTCCATAAAGTACCTTTATTAAGACTGCATTTATACTTTCATTACTATGAGAACACACAGGACAAGATAAAGAGGTAACAAGTTCAGTGAGTCTTATTACTTCATTTTGAGATATCGGCTCAACTTGAACTTTAATACCTTCAAATAGATTTTTATCTAGGTTTCGTTCAATAATTTCTCTATTTAAAATATTAAGAACCTCCGGTTTTAATGAAGCAACTTTATTTTGAGCTATTTGAATGATTTTAGAATCAGTGTATTTTCTGTAATTTGTTTCAATTTCTTTTAAAGACAGACTCATTATATTTTTGGTTATTTGACAAATCGCGTGGAGTTTTTAATTTCAGGAAAACATTTAAACGGCTTTGGATATTAGATGCTAGATTTTAGACTGCTCTGCTATTAGACTAAGTTGCTATTAATTAGCACGATTAGTCTAAAATCTAAGATCCAAAATAGTTTTAGCACTCGTTTATGTTATGCTTTCCACACCATTTGTTAAAGAACGATAATTTCTTAAGTTTAGGTCTGTTTTTCTTGGATCTAAGGGTGCGTATACGTTTAGTTGTGGAATTTCAAAGTTTTATTATTTCAAGTTTACACAACTGTTATTAAAGCAATAATATTCAATCTATCACGAAACTTAGCAATTATCGTATATACAATGTTATGAGCTGACTTTTTTTGAATCTGACTCATTTTCTAAGATGCCATTTTCAATTAGCTTGCTAATAACAGGTATTAAATCTTTAACGGCTATTTTACTTTTTTCTGAAATTGAAATTAAGTCATTTTTACCATCAGATAAATTAAGAATCCACATCATTATTTTAACAAAATCCTGTGTTCCTTTTTGAGAGCCTAAAGTTGGATATAGCCCACGTTTCCCCAATTGCGGTTCACAATATGGCATTGTATTTACATACTTTTCATTTTTTTCAATAAGCTCAATAATTTCAAGATACTTTAAGACAGATTTTTCCATAGCTTCAAATGACACAAAATCTTTATTGTCGGCTGAAGTGTGATACTCAGGGTATTTGCCATACATGGTTCGCATCAATGAACCAACAGGAAGATTAAATCCTGGAGAACAGTATTGTCTTTCATCGCTTCCACTTGGGAAAAAATCAACAATATTATAGTTGCTTTCTGTTTGTTTTAAAATTGTTTCAACAGTTCTATCAGGCAGACTATTTCCAATTCTACTTCTTTTATAAGTGAAATTTCCATCGTCACCAATACAAGTTATAACAAAACCAGCTATAAGGTTTTTTTGCCAGTGTTTTCCTTTTACTGATAGGCTATATATACTTCCAATAGTTTCTGGGACAAAAAGGAATCTATAGGTGTATTTTAAATTTTTTTGCGCCTTCATTTTATTATAAATAAATGCTGCAACAAGAGGCCCAGATAATTCATTGCTTGCCAAAGAAGGATGACAAATATATGTTGAGAACAGAATTTCCTGTTCTGAACTGCCTTTTATTACAGCTTCTCCAATTGTCATTGAACCATTATCATCTAAAGAAGAGTCAATAAAAACCTCATAAGTTTCATTTTGATCTAATTGTAAAAACTGATTGTGCGTTAAACAAAATCCCCATCTTCTTTTATAGTAGGAGGTAAGGTAAGGAATTAAGTCTGGTTGATCAGGTAACGTATACAAATGAGATTTCAAATCTTCAAAAGAAAGCTTTTCTTGGAATGGTTCTGAATATCCAAGGATATGCAAATTGTTTTTTGAAAAATCAATAATCTTATTCCCTTTACTGTCTTTTATCCATGCTTCGTTAATATTCCATTCAGGAGGAACATTCCAATCAAAACATTTTGTCCCTGATGGGACTTCCGTTATTTTCAAATCAACAAGTTCTGAAAGAATATTAAGTGACTCTCTATTGCCATTACCTGTAAGGCTTCTTGTTATAGGCCATAATCTATCAAAGTATTTTTCAATTTTTTTTTTCATAATGTAAGTGTTTTAGGAAATAGGATTTTTGCTTCTCCTGTAAAAACTAGGATTTCTGATTCTTTATAACACTCTGTCAAAAAGATACCCTGAAATTTAGCTGCATCAAAGCTAATAAGTTTAGTCCTTGCCAGGATGGTGTCACCAATAAATGCAGGTTTAATAAATTTCGAAGTTTGTGACAAATATATTGCCCCATTACCAGGGTAAATAGTACCAAATATTTTGGAAAACATACTTATAAGTAATACACCGTGCACAACTTGTTTTCCAAAAATTGACTCAGATGCATATTCCTTATTTATATGGATCGGATTATTGTCTTCCGATATTCGTGAAAAATCTAAGATATTATCAATTGAAAATGTCTTAGAAAATTCAATTTCATGACCAATTACAATTTTTTCCATAGGGCTATTTATCTATTGAATAAAGAAAATTGATGGCATTACCACTTTTTATAACTTTATCTGTTTCATTAAATAAAGTATTAAACTCTATCGTTCGCATACCATATCCCTCGTCAGGCTTATCACCTTTATATGCACCAATTTCCCATAGAAAATCCATCATCCGATTAACATTTGTTTTTACTCCCTTTTCTAAATCTCTTACAAATAAAGAATAGGTTTTGACGTGTTCTTTGTTTCTTTCATCGATGTAGGTGCCAGTAAAATCTTTAAAGTATCTATAGTCTACTAGATTCTGTTCTTCGACAAAATGATAAGAAGTCATAGAGTTTTGGTCACTAAGCCCAATCACTGCAATTTTAGCATTCAATTCTTTTAATTTCGAGAATGGAGAATCTGCACCATAACCACTTTTATTATCTATCCCTTTAAATTCATTTGATAATTTACCTACTATTGAAAAAGAATAGATTGGGTGTCCAGTTCTAACAGCTTTCTTTTGATTTCGACCAATTTCAGTTAATGCCCCCATATGAGAAGGTGTTTCATTAAAATTGAAATAGTTGGTTTTTGGAAAGTCAAAATTGTAAAGAGGCAATATTAATGTTCCATCATCTCCCAATGTTTTAATTAAAGAATCGTAAATTAATTTAGGAGTTACGGTTTCTTTAAATTCATCATTTAACTTAAGTAATAGCCTTTTTAAGGAAGAGTGAACAAGGACTAAGTCGCCACTTTTTAGGCCACTTCTATTCCAATTATCCACCAAAGCATCCAAAATTTTTGTTTCCATTTTATTATTCATTTTAAATTATCCATTGTGTGTTATGTCATTTTTTGAAAACTTGCCCATAACGTTAATGTATACGCCTATGTACTAGCTATGCGAACAAATATAATATAATCTGAAAGCAAAATCGCAGATTTTGCTAGTAATTTAGCTTCGTGGTACTAGCACAATCTGTGATTTTGCGAATTAAGGCAACTTAAAAATAATAAAAACCCCACTTTACGCTAAATTCGCAAATTTTCTGCATCACTCATTCATCATGTAGCGCTATGTTCAGGCTTCCTTCTTTGATAATTAACGGATTGATCTACAAATTTTGGAGTTGTTATTATTTTTGGTTCTTTGACAAATCGTGTGGAGTTTTTAATTTCAGGAAAACATTTAAACGATCTAAAATCTAAGATCCAAAATAGTTTTAGCACTCGGTTACTTTATGCTTTCCACATCATTTGTCAAAGAACCTATATTCAAAAAGAATAGGATGATTTAGTCCACAAGGGATTAATTCTGAAATGAATATAATTTGGGTTTCAATTGTAGTGTTTTAAGTTTAGTAAGGCATTTCTGGGGAGAAAATAGATCCCTGTCAATATATTTGTTGAACTTGACTAAAGGATCATTCATTTTGGTTAATCGCTCCAGAATGAAATGTTCTTCAAAAAAAACATAAGGGTTGATGTTTTTTATGAGTAAATTTCCTTTCGTAATTATATCATGATTAATCCAAAAAATTAATGATACTTAGGAAATTTTTAAGTACTTATAGCCTAGCTTTATTGAGTTTTTAGAGATGCCCTTATTTCAGTAAAAGTTCGCTCTTTAGTTCTAAAATTAGTCCCATTATGACCGACACAGTACCTACTCATTTTTGTCGAAAAACAAAAATAGCTTGGAAAATACTTGAATAATGACTACCTTGTTCGCCGTATAAAAAATTCATAACAATAAATTTTAACCATGAAAAAAATAATCTTAGCCCTTCTTATAGGGTTACCTTTCATTTCCTTTGCACAACAACAAACCGTAGGTGTATTTCCTTTTACTTATTCCTCAGGACAAGCGGATGCCGGAGATGCATCTACAGCAACTGAAATTGTTACTGATGCTTTAGTATCTACTGGGCAATTTAATGTTTTGGATCGTACTAGTTTTGCTACAGTAAATTCTGAAAAAGAACTTCAAAAAACTGAAGACTTTATTGATGGTGATGTAATAGAGCAGGGAAAGTCACTCGGTGCTCAATATATAATTTCAGGGAAAGTTATCAATGCCACCTATAGTGTAACTCAAATATATGGAGGAATAACATCTTCAACTTGTAAATTAGTGATAAGCGTTAAATTGATTGATGTTGCGACATCAAGCATACTAGCGGCCCAAACATTTAATACAAAAGGAAATGCACCAGGAGGAGCTGCTGCAATAAATAAAGCCTTTGGAAAACTAAAGCCTGAAGTTCAAAAATTCTTTATAAATAAGTTCATGTCTTCAATTCCTGTAGTGGAAGTCACAAAGACTAAGGGAAAGGACGCAGCTGAAATCTTAATTGCAGCAGGGAGTGGTATATTATCAAAAAAAGAAAAATTAGACGTAATTATTGATACTGAAGTTGAAGTAGCAGGAAAAAAGATGACCCGCCAAAAAGTAATTGGACAGGTGATTGTATCAAAGATTGAAGATAAAAACTTTTCAGTCTGTACAGTAAAAAAAGGAGGAGACGTAATAAAAGCAAAATTAGATGCAAACGTCAAGATTGGTGTTAGAAAACCAAATGATGACTAAAACTTTTAATACAGAAGTTTTAAGAAAGAGCATTTATTAGAGTACTTAACAGTTGCAGAGTTTGGAGAAAACTAAAAGTAGAACTGTGGCGAATAGTAAAAGCAATATTGTATAAGTTGAAAACAGGCTATCAATGGTGAGAGTCACCTATGTAACATCTTCTTAAAGAAGATTTAAGTAGTTGGAATAGTGCATTTTATCATTGTAATAAATGATCAAAGCAAAGTTGTTGGAAAAAATTATGGCAACAATTATTAGCTAATTACAAAGCTAAATTGGATATGTCTAGTGTGCAATTGAATTGAAGTCATTGCCTAGCAAAAGAGGAGGAGAAGCAAAATAAGGAATGCTTGATTTCTTACAAACTGCCAAGAAGTTCCTCTAACTATGTCTATTCCTGTAACTGGTCAGCGCCATGATTTGTTCGAAATTGGAAAATGTTATCAAATTTAGAACAAACTAAAATATCTACAAACGGATTGTTTCTAAATGCAGATACTGGCTTTGATTCCCAAAGGTTTAGGAATTGTTGCAAAGTTCATGGAATTATTCCTAATGTTTATTTCAACAAACAAAACAATCAACACACTGATAATTAAGGCTTTTTGAATAAAAAGTTGTACAAAGGATAATTTTCAGTAGAGCGCAAAAATGCTTGGTTAGATGCTTTTAAAACACTTTTAGTTCGATTTGAAACTACTGTTAGAAAGTAGGCAAAGTTTCCATTAATTGCCTTTGCTCTTATTTTAATTTGCTCTAGAATAAATCATTTTTAAACAACTTCAAAATTATGAAACCTATTAAAATTATCACATTTTTATTTATTATATCCTTTTTGACTACAAGTTGTGCATCAACTAAAATTACTCCAAAAGAGACTGTCGATTATGTAAGTACACCATCTCAAGGTGTTGTAGTTCTAAGAGCAAGTGGTTCAGGTATAAACTCTAGTAAAGCGGAACAAGATGCTTCTTTAAGAGCTGTTAAAAAATTACTTTTTATTGGTGTTCCAAAGTCACCTCAAAAAAATGCAATGATTGAAGGTGGAGAGTCCTCATTTAAAGAGAAGAACTCAAGCTACTTTAAAGACTTTATGGAATCTGAATACAAGGAGTTTATCATGACTAATGTACTTGATGCTAAAATTGTTGAAAGAAGTAATTATTATGAAGCCTTTTATGAAGTAAAAGTCAATGTAAATGCATTGCGAAAGTCTCTAGAAAAAAAGAATGTAATTACAAAATTCGGATTTCATTAATAAAATCAATTATAAAATGAGAAATATATTATTAACCATCGTTTTATTAAGTATGGTTTTTACATTGAGTGCTCAAGAAGAAGAAGTGACAGTTGTCCAGCCTGATGTAATGATAATACCATATACAAAACAAGGACAAGATATTAGGACAATATTGGATAACAGTCCAAATCTTCGAATTGCGATTACGAAAGTAAAAGAAGGGTTTGATCAAAGAGGATTTAATACAATTGATTTCATAGGGAGATTAAAAGCTGTCACAACTGATCAAGCCTTTGAAATGACCAATCAACAAAGTCTTAAGCAAATGTTAGTTGAGAATTCAGGAGCTGATATTTATGTAGAAGTTGATGGAGTGTATAATGAAAGTTCATCTGGTTCTCAAGTAACGGTGACTTTAAATGCTTATGATGCATTTAGTGGAGAATCTATGGGAAGCAAGGTTGAATCTTCAGGAAAGTTTTATACTACTGATGTTGCAAAACTTGCTTCAAAGGCTGTAGGCAAAGCTATAGATCCTTTTCTTAATACTATGCAAGAAAAATTTGAAGATATAGTAGAAAATGGGCGTGTAGTAACAGTGAGCTTTACTTTTGATGAAGGATCTGAATATAATATGGATTATGAAGTAGGAGAAGATGAATTGCCACTTTCAGATGTAATAGAAGAATGGTATTCAGATAATTCTTTTAAAAACTCATTTAGTATTCGTGGTGTTGTTTCAACAAAAATGCAAGTAGAGGACAGAATTCCGTTAAAGGATGATAGAGGAAGAAATTATAGGCCAACTAAATACGCATTGAAAGTCTACAAGTACATTAAATCTTTAGGAATGAGTTGTAAGAAAGACGTAAATGGAACAAAAATTTACATTACGATTAATTAAATAATATAACATAATGAAAAAATTATATATAATCTTTTCCTTGCTGGTTTTTTCTTTTTCTCTAGTGCAGGGTCAAGACGTGGAAAATATAGATATACCTATTGGTGTATGTATTCCCGATTCGTATGATGGGCTTACTACTGCACAACTAGTAAAACTGGGAACAAAAGTAGAGAAAATTGTCACAGCCAATGGAATGGCTGCATGGGGTTCAGGAGACTTTGTGCTTTTTCCAACTTTTGATATTTATGATAAGAGTGTTGTTGAAGGAATGAAAAACATTTATGTCATTAAAGGGGAATTGACCCTTTTTATTAAACAAGTTGGAACTAATAAAGTATTTGGGTCTATTTCAAAAACTTTAACTGGTGGAGGATCTAACTATAAAGCATCAATTACAAATGCAATTTCGAAGGTGAATGCAAGAGATCCAAAATTCAAAACATTTATAGAAGATGGGAAGAAAAAAATTGTGCAATATTACAATGACAATTGTGATAGGATCCTAAGCAAGGCAAGGGATTTTGCAAAAGTCAAAGAATATGAAAAAGCACTTGCTCAATTAGCTGTCATTCCTGATGTAACTTCATGTTATTCAAAAGTGAGAACGGAATTGCTTGAAATTTATGTGAAATACGAAGCAGAATTATGTGAAAAAATTTATACAAGAGCAAAGGCAGAAGCTGCCGCAAACCATTATAAAGCTGCTCTTTATTATTTAAGTTTAATAGAACCAAAGTCTCCTTGTGAAAGTAATGTAAATTCTTTAATGGCAGAGATTTCTTCAGAAGTTGATGAAGAAGCAAAGCGAGAGTATGAATTACAAAAGCAAATGTATAGTGATGAAGCTAAACTGCAGCAAATGAGAATGAAAGCTATGGTTGAAATAGCAAAAGGCTATGCAGCTTCCCAACCTGTTAATTACACGGTTATTTCTAAGTAATTAAGGCTTGCTGATTTTCTATGAAAATCATTTGATTGTCAATTTTTTAAGCGATATAAGCAGGGATATTCAGAAGTAACGTAATCCATTGATATATAGCAAAATAATAGTCTATTTATATTAACAAAATACCCCGCTCTTTGCGGGGTGTTTTGTTAATATACTACTATGAATATACGAAGAATTAGCGAATTTCAATACCAAATTAACTTTCCAAAGTTCGATAAAAATGTTGAAGCTTATCGAAATTTTTTTTATCAAGTGATTTAGGTAAAATATATCAAGTTTAAGGGAGGATCATCTTTGTATGATGAACCCTTTTTCAACAAAGACAGTGGCCTGTTGTAGGACTTTAGTAATGAACCTATCAGACTCCCAAGAAATAAAAAACAGATGTGAACAACTTGACTTTTTTGCAGATAATTTAAAAGAATGTTTGAAGTGGTTAAGGGGGATAGGATTTTTATAGGAAAACCGTCCTTTCCGAGTCTAGGCAGTGGAGCTGTTGCTCTCTTTGTACTTGTGGAGTTTTACGGAGTAAGCACAATGTGTGCAACAAAGGATGGTTAGCTTTATGCAACTTTTTTCCTTTTTCTCAAAGTAAAACCTCCTAATAAAAGAAAAACTACCACCCCACCAATCCACCAAACTTTAGAAATTCCTTTTCTTGAGATATGAACTGGCTTAGTATTCCCCATTTGGATAAAAGGAGACCAAAATGCAGGATGCGCCATAATCCCTTTAGCCGAATTCATGTATTGCAGTTTTGCTTGTCTAAGTGCTTCATCTTTTTCCATACCATCAGTTAAGTTGTGGTAAAGATTTTCCATAACTTTAGATGCAGCAAAATCATTGACTTGCCAAAGAGAAACGATAAGAGATGAAGCCCCTGCATAAGTGAAGGCACGAGCCAAAGAAGCAATCCCATTCCCTTTGTCAAAATTACCATATCCCGTTTCACAGGCTGATAACACAACTAACTCTGCATTTAATTTCATTTTTGAAATTTCATAAGCATGCAAAAAATTATTTTCTAGACTATCACTGTCCTCTGTAAAAGCTAAACTAGATAAGATAGGACTTTTACTGTTCAATAAGCCATGCATCGCCAAGTGAATAATGGCAAAATCACCAGCTTTTTCTTTAAATTCTTTTTCAGAAGCCAACATATCAAAACCAAAAAAACCATTAAAGGATTGTTCCAATGTTTCTACTTCTTTTCGAGCTGCAGGCAAAGGCTGGAGTAGTTTTCGTAGGTTTTGATATACAGGAAGTCTCCAATCTGTTTTTGTACTATCAAGAGCAAGCTTATAATTAGAGGCCATTGCTAATATATTCCCTGCTGTCCTATTTTTGTTATTGTCATTTTTGCGTTGGATAGAGTTTTGCCATAAAGTAGCAGAATAATTGTAACTAATTTTGTAATCATTAATAAGGTAATGAAGCTCGTGATAGTCCGTTTCTCCTTGAGGAGCTTCTTCAACCAAAAAGGTTTCGAAAGGTAAATGCCCTAACTCCCCATCAGGTATGATAATTAAATGTTTTATATCCCCTTTATTTTTTATTAATGGCGCTACAATAGTTTCATAGAACCACTGGCTATTACTGGTGAATTTACGATAAGAGTCGTTGCTGTTTTTTATAGCTAATTCATAATTACTTAACGTTGCATGTAATTCTTTAATCCTAGTTGCTAAAATATTAGAACTGACGAAAATTTGATGTAATGTGATTTGTTCTTGATCTATATAAAATGCATAAATTAAACTATCTCCTATAACATATTCTATTAAAGCAGTTTTGTTGTTTAGTGATTCTTGGATTTCCTTAACGGTAGCTATCTTTTGCTTGTATTTTAGAGCAAGATATTTGGGATATTGTTTTTTGAGGTTTTGAGTGAATTCATTAATGTCTAATTTAGTTTCATTTAATTGTTTTAACAATTTTTCTTTTTCTTCTTTTGGACGAGGTTCCAGTAGTTGAGCTGCCAGTTTTGAATGTTCTTTTTGTAATTGTTTTTCTTGTTGAATTAATGAATCAGGAAGGTCGCCAAACTTATAAGCATTGGTCGTTTTTTCAGCATCCATTAATAATGCTCCTTTATTGATTTCAGCATAAGTAAATGCATCTTCTTGGTAGGTTTCATGCCCTAAGAGAATCCCCTTTTCTATACCTTGCAATATAAATTTATTGTTGGTTGCTAAACTACGTAATTTGTCACGCTCCCCACTAAAGTTATTTCTTATACGTTCATTAAGTTCAATAGCAGCTTTGTTGATTGCATAGTATAATTCCAATGTCGATTTCTCTTTTTTTAATTTGTATTGTGCTTCAAGAGTTACCAAAAATCCTTTAAGGGAAGTATTTATAGTTTCATTGTCATAATAATCATGCTCATCTATCTGGGACCATTTTGTAAAATTACTGTCTATAGTAGCACTATTAGCATCAAAACTCAATTTGAAAGAATGCAGTGCCGAATCTAAATTTCCTGTTTTTAACTGAAGAGCTGCAATATCATTAAGAGTTTTGGCATAACTTGGATGTTCCTTTCCCAATGTTGTCTCTACTATCAACAATCCCTTTCCAAGTAATTCGTTAGCCGTCTTAATGTCGCCCTTATCAGCATATATTTTAGACATGTTTCTCATAGTTATTGCCACGAGAGGATGAAATTCCCCAAATGCTTTTTTTCGAATAGCTAAAGCTTTTTTGTATAATTTTCCTGCCTCCTCATGTTTGCCTAGTTGATTATAAATTACAGCAGTATTCTGAAGCGTTCGAGCATAATAAGTATTTTCCTCGCCCAAGAGCTCTCGATATATTTCGCTGGCTTTCATCATGGTAGAGGCTGCCTTTTTCCATTCATCTGTTTGTCCATAGAGCGTAGCTAAATTACTAAAAGCGGCTGCAAGGGTGAAACCTTTAGGGTCGGTTGTTTTTTGAATAGTACTAATGGTTTGCAGAAACATGGATTCTGCTTTCTCATAGTTTTTTGTTTTTGAATAAACGTGTGCTAGATTATGAAGGGCGGTTGCATATTGTTGATGTTCCTTGCCGTAAATTTTTTCTTTGATCTTTAACGCTTTTAATACAAGAGGTTCTGCTTTTTCTGGTTCTTCTAAGTCTTGACTATATAATGTTGCTAAATTGGACAGGCTACTAGCATATACATGATGTTCTTCACCATAAAGTTTAGCTGCTAGCTTTATGTTTTGTATGTAGTAATATTCAGATTTTTTTAATTGACCAATAGACTGATATAGAGTAGCTAGGTTGTTAGAGCTCTCCATATAGTTTGCATTTTGAGTACCCATGATTTCTTCAAAAATTTCTTTGGCCTGGGTATAATAGCGCTCTGTTTCTTTTAACTGATCGACTTGTTGATAGAAAAAAACCAAATTCATAGTATAGAGAGCAAATGTTGAATCCATCTCTCCAAATTCTTGTTTTGCGTTCTCTCTTGCAGCTTGCATATAAAGAATAGCTGTCCTATAGTCTCGTTTTTGATAAAGAGTAGCAGTGATACTATCTATTTCTGAATAAGATAATTGGATTAATTGTTGGTCTTGTGCTTGAACGTTATGGAGGGGAAAAAGCAAATAAATAAGAAAAAGGATTGAGCTTTTTTTATGTGGGGGAAGGTATGAATTCATAATAATAGTTTTGTAGCAGAATATTTTTCTGACTCAAGTTAAGATAAATTAATGAGAAGTGTTTTTGAATGGGAACTAAAGTGGTTTTAATAAGCAGTTGAAGTTGGTTTATGGGGTAGATTTTGCATTCAGTGGCTAGGTTGGTTTATAGGAGTTTGTAGATGTCTTTCTATTAAGATGCTGAAATGAGCTTGGCTGAAAATCATTGTGTGCGATAGCACTTAATGATTTGCGGGCGGTTTTTTGTTGCTTGGTAATAACGTCGGTATATATTCCGAATGACCACGTAACGGACAAAAGCCAAGTTCCTCAATATAGCAAATTCATAGGTTTTGCTAGTAATTTTCCACCAAAACTAGCAACATCTGTGAATTTGTGGTAAATGACTCATTTTTACCCCTGCAAATGGCGAGGATGGAAATATATACAATGTTATGCGCTTGCTTATTTGTCAAGTTACAGGCGGGCAAGCTGCTGTGCTCTTTATACTTGTGGAGTATTTACGGAGCAAGTATAATGTGCGTATCAAAGCGTGGCAAGCCCTATGCAGATTCTTTTTTACGTCTGCTCACCACAAATCCACCACCCAAAACTAAGAGCACCACTACACCACCAAAAAGCCAAGGCATCCCTCCGCCTTTAGTCTTAATAGACACTGCATCTGTTTTACCCATCATAATGAAAGGCGACCAAAAAGCAGGGTGAGCTAAGACACCTTTCGCAGATTTCATGTACTGAATTTTGGCTTGACGCAATGCTTCATCTTTTTTCATGCCGTTTGCTAGATTGGCGTAGAGGTTTTTCATGATTTCTGAGGTAGCATAGTCGTTTACCTGCCAAAGAGAGACAATAAGCGAAGAAGATCCTGCATACATAAAAGCACGAGCTAATGAAGCAATACCATTCCCTTTTTCAAACTTACCATAGCCCGTTTCACAAGCAGAAAGCACAACAAGGTCAGCATTCAACTGAATTTTAGAAATTTCATGCGCTTGCCAGAAATTGGACTCTGTACTATCGTTATCTTCGGAAAAAGCAAGGGAAGAAAGAATGGGTCTTTTATTATCCAAAATACCATGCGTAGCAAAATGAAGAATGGCAAAATTAGAAGCTTTTTCTTTGACCGTTTTTTCAGAGGCAAGGGTATCGAAGGCAAAGAAACCTTGATATTTTTCTTGTAATGTTTCCACTTCTTTACGAGCAGCAGGGAGCGGTTTTAATACATCTCTGAGCCATTGGTCGGTCGGTAATCTTACATTCATCATAGATGAATCGAGCTTAATGTTATAATTGGCTGCCATGGCGAAAATCTGTCCATTATTGAGGGGAGCAGGAGCCTCTTTGTTCTCCTTCCATAAAGTAGCGGAGTAATTGTAGGAGATATTATAATCATTTACAAGATAATGTAGCTTGTGATAGTCTGTGACCCCCTGAGAAGCTGGCTCCACTAGGAAAGTTTCAAAAGGCAAGTGCCCTAAATTTCCATCAGAAACGATGATTAGGTTACTGATATTTGCCTGATCTTTTAAAACAGGTTCCAATAAATTTTGATAGAACCAATAGGCTTTTTCTGTGTAATTTCTATAAGCTTTATTTTTATCTTTTGTCACCAATTGATAATTGCTTAAAGCCTTGTGTAAGGCTTTAATATTATCTTTTAATTCACCTTTATCCAATGGCTGCAAGAACCACAGTACTTCATTTTTATCTACTTTAAAAATATGAATTAAAGAATCGGATATTAAGTATTCAATTAAAACGGTATTTTTATCCAATAATGCTTGGATATTCTCGACTTTAGTATCTACCTGCTGATACTTTAATTGATGATACTTTGGATAGTTTTTTTCGATCATTTTAACAAAAGTACCAATATCTTGATTGACATGATTCAATTCATTTCTAAGACTATCTTTTTCAGTTTTAGGACGTTTCTCAATCAGTTTAGCTTGCAATTGGCTCTGCTTTTTGAGCATTTTTTTGTCTTTCTTGACTAGGGAATCAGGTAAATTCCCCAACTTATAGGCTGCTTCGGATTTAGTCGCTTGGAATAGAAGGACAGATTTGTTTTGGTCAGCTAAGGTAAATGCATTCGAGCTATGTTCAGCTGTATTTAAGACCTTTAAACTTCTATCGACCCATTGACTAGTCTTCTTTAATATTCGTAGTTTGTCTTTTTCATTTGATGTTTGATGTAAGAGCTTATTTAAAAGCTGAATTGCCAAATCTGCAACGGTTCTTTGCTTATCTTCCGATTCTGTAATGGATTCACTTTGCTCATATAATAACTCGTACACAAATGCCAAAGATGTTGTCATTCTCTCAAGGTGAAGATTAGAAGAATAGGAAGCTCGCAACAAGCTATCAGCCCAAGTTTGCCTGATATTTTGGCTTAGTTTTAAGCTAGACCCCACCTCTATGGCTTGCAGTAGAGCTGTCCAGGCTTTTTCATAATTCCCCATGACTTTGTGCAAAGAAGTCAAATGATTGAGCGATCCAGCAAAGGAAGGATGCTCTACTCCCAAAACTTTTTCTTTAATGTTTTTAGCTTGAATATAAAGGAGCAAGGCTTTTTCATAATTCCCCATGGCTTGGTGCAAGGAAGCCAAATTATTGAGTGATAGGGCAAAATCAGGATGCTCTAATCCCAAATTTTTTTCATAGATGTTTTTAGCTTGAATATAAAGGGGCAAGGCTTTTTCATAATTCCTCATGACTTGGTGCAATCCAGCCAAATTATTGAGCGAAGTGGCAAAGTGAGGATGCTCTAATCCCAAAGTTTTTTCTCTTATGTTTATAGCTTGAATATAAAGAGGCAACGCTTTTTCATAATTCCCCATGACGTTGTGCAATCCAGCCAAATTATTGAGTGAAGTAGCAAAGTGAGGATGCTCTAATCCCAAATTTTTTTCATCGATGTTCTTAGCTTGAATAAAAAGGGGCAAGGCTTTTTCATAATTCCCCATGGCTTTGTGCAATCCAGCCAAATTATTGAGCGATAGGGCAAAGTGAGGATGCTCTACTCCCAAAACTTTTTCTTTAATGTTTTTAGCTTGAATAAAAAGAGGCAACGCTTTTTCATAATTCCCCATGGCTTGGTGCAAGGAAGCCAAATTATTGAGTGAGCTGGCAAAGTGAGGATGCTCTAATCCCAAAGTTTTTTCTCTTATGTTTATAGCTTGAATAAAAAGAGGCAACGCTTTTTCATAATTCCCCATGGCTTGGTGCAATCCAGCCAAATTATTGAGCGAAGTGGCAAAGTCAGGATGCTCAAATCCCAAAACTTTTTCTTTAATATTTTTATATTGAATAAAAAGGAGCAAGGCTTTTTCATGATTTCCCATGTTGTAGTGCAATCCAGCCAAATTATTGAGCGAAGTGGCAAAGTCAGGATGCTCTAATCCCAAAACTTTTTCTCTTATGTTTATAGCTTGAATCAAAAGTGGCAAGGCAAGGTCGTAATTCCCCATGCTTTGATGAAACATCGCAAAGAAATTTGAGGTAGTTGCATAACGAAGGGTATTTTTGCCTAGAGTATTAGCAAAAACCATAAGGGTTTTATTATAATATACAATAGCTTTATCTTTTTGATTGGAAATTTCATAGAAATAAGCAGCCCAGTCTAGGTATTCACCACAAAGTGAATCTTGCTTGCCAGACTTTTTACTTGCTTCTAGAGAAAGACTAATTCCATTATCGTATTCTTGATTACTTTCATGTAGGTTGAGTAAGGAATCTATTTCAGGATAGCTGAGATTTGCAATATCTTGTGCAAAGGAAGATTGGGATATAAGTATGCAAAAAAATAGCAAAACAGATAGATTCATATTAGGGTATTTTTTTAATAAAAAGAATATTTGAACCAATGTAAGGAAAAAGGGGGAGGCGGGGAAGTAGGGAAGTAGGATTTTTTTATAGAAAAAAAAATTTGAAGAGAAGAAGTAGTGTATAAAAAGAAGGAAAGAAGTTTATAAAGGAAAAGGATGTTATCACCTTTTTCTTTGTTCGTATTGTGGTGAGGGGGGCGTGAATCAATTTATCTGGACACTTTTAAAAAAGAATTTTATCCTCATTTCAATCCTTGTTTCTCCAATACTGAGCTTCAAATTGTTGTGGACTAAGGTAGCCAATTGAAGAATGTTTTCGAATCGTATTGTAATAAGCATCAATATATTCAAATATTTTTATTTGAGCATCCTG
>JAVCKV010072043.1:0-21808 GCA_032274145.1 Herpochondria borealis | reverse complement strand
CTCCGGCAGTCGGGGTGGCTGGTGGAAAAAATGATAGCACAACGCAACGGTACAATGTAGGGTAAGCAACACAAGCTACGGTCGTACATGTATATCTCTAAAGCCGCGGACTGAGGGATGCAGGTGGTAGATTAGAGATCTGGGTCCTGGTCTAGTAGGCAGGTAGAGATTGCTTCCAAAAAAGGAAAAGGCGCGAACTCCATCGTTGTTTCTCCGGGCCACTGGCAGTGAAAGTTAATTTCGGTCAAGGAGGGATGTTTCCGAATACCAGCCGCAACGCGCGGTACTGCATGGGTTGCTTCGTTGTGCTGAAGAGAACGAGAGCAAAGACGGTGGTGATGGTTGTCGTAAAAGACAACGCCGTTCTCGTCCAAAATAGGCCCTCTTGCGGTATACAGTATAATAGAACCAGATAGCGGCGGAAATTTCTTGCCGCTGTCTGACAAAGAAGTAACTCAGACGACATCTTGTTCATTCTAAACAAAAAGCTGTTTAGAACAATGTACGTGGCTGTGTTGTTGTCTGAGCATATAGTTGCTGTGATAAAGACGACTGTCGTCTGAGGAAAACCAGCCGCCTCGACGTCCACCGCCAGAAGATCATTTTAGTCTTCCCCAAGAATTTCGCTATCTTCGAAATCAATTGCTACCAGCCGCTCAGATCCTGGCTTATCCGAGACAAAGATGAAGTTTCTTCCTTCGGCGTCGTTTTGTTTGATGCCGAATTCCTTTTCCAGACGCTCAAGAACAGCAGGTGCACTAGATGTATCATCATCGCACTTGGGATCCCGTCCAAGTTGCAATCCCAGAAAGCGCACACCGCCTGTAAACGACTCACTGACAAAGAGCGGCCTTGGTACGAGCTCGCCCCACACCTCTTGCAATTTTATGTACGCTTCGATCTCATTGTCGAACCAAGTCTCTGACCGTCGGCCAATGTCAAACTGTTTCATCGCCGCTTCTCGGCCTTTCCAGCGAACCTTGAATGCGGCTCCATTGCGACCAGCTCCAATCACGCTAACTATACTAATCTCGTCGAGAGAAACAGCAGGAATGACTGCATTTTTGCTCTTCTTCGTTGGGGGTTGTCCGTCAGCACTGGAGCCAATGTGTCGCTTGCCACGACCTCTTCCTCCACCATGGCCGTCTCCACCAAATCCACCGCCTCGTCCTCGTCCGCCGCCCCGGTCAGGTGCAGCGTGATGTTGTCTTCTACTGCCACCGCCGTCATGGCCACCTCCACTGCCGTCATCGCCATCATCCTTTTGGGGTGTGGAGCTCTTTTTTTCAGTTCTCAGCCAACGTCTAGGCGCATGCCAACTGTCATCTTGAGCAGAACCAAGTGAATAAATGTATGCCCATGCTCTAAGATAGTCGGGCTCGCCCACAAACCAAGCGTCCGATATTTGAACAGTGGATCCTTCTCGTTGTCCTTTGATGCCGACAAAATACGAGCGAGTCCCGCTGGTAAGGACACCATGGCGGCGCTGGTTGTCGGCCATGTAACCAATGAGCTGTGCCAGTGGGTGGCCAATATGAGACCACTCCGTCGTCCGATCCTGGTCCTCATCAGCGACAGCGGTATTTCGCTGATGTGCTGCGTTGTATTTCGTTACAATGTCAGCAGCACTGACCGGTAGAAGTAAATTATGCGTACTTTTCGACTCACAGACAACAGCAATCTCGTGCGACTGCGCTATTCCGTTGGCGTTGGCAATGTGATTTTTCAACAGGTTGAAATCCATGAGTCCAACACCTCCGTCCTCTTCCACGATATCAGAGATAATTGCAGAGCGCACTAAAGCACGCCGAAGGTCTTGCAATACCGTGGACTGTTCGTATATCTCCTTCCTTGGCTTGTTGGTTCATGCTTGACCCAACGATTCGTAAAAGATATTAAAAAGTACAGGATTCAAGTTGTTCGCAGTACTTCCTTGACACGAACACGTTCCAACGTGAAAATCTTCCCAGCGGTGAATTTTGGAGGGATAAAGACGACCTTTTCTCGGTTCATCATCAATCTTGCTGCGAGTACTGACTTTACCAGATGGGAGCACTGGGGGGACAATTCGCTGCTGCAAGGCATGTTCCTGACAAGTCACCCTCGGGGCAGTTGCAGACACACCAATTTGAGAATAATGCGGACGAATGGTATTATTCAACGTTCGATGCCAAGCGTCTCGTTCTGCGATCTCCCTCTGGTCGAGTTTATTATCATCGACAGATGAAGAGCTTAGATCGCTAGTCAATACTCTTCCGTTTTGTGTCGCAGTATCAAAAAATTGGTAGAAAGAAGGGGCAGCAACAGCAGCGGCAGCAGCAGGTTCGGCACCAGGAGGAACAGGAACGGCACCAGGAGCTGCAGCTGCAGCTGCACCACCCAGAGAAGATGTAGCTGTAGCAACAGCAGCTGCGGGTGCGTTTACCGGAATTGCAGAGGAAGCAGCAGAAGCTTCCGGGTCGATGTCGGTGTCACTCATGAAGTATTCCTCTTCGTTTCGCCATGCCATGTTGATGAAGAGGGAGTCGTACAGTACTGTATCGTAGTACTGACTGTACGATTCCCTCGCACCGGAGATTCATCACCAGTGCAAGTACCACACGGGCACTGTATGACTGGAATGTATCATACTCTGGGCAGTCGGAGTGGCAACTTGAGGAATTCCAAGGTGGCACGCAACAATGATGTGAAAAATTATAGCACAACCAAGGCACAACGAACGGTACGATACCCCAACGAAGGTTAATACCAGCTACGGTCGTATATGCATATCTCTAAAGCGGACTAGGAGATGCAGGTGGTAGATTAGAGATCTGGGTCCATGTAGAGATTGCTACCAAAAATGGAAAAGGCGCGCACTTATTGGAGCTTGGTCAACAAATACAGTAGAATGCATCGAAACTCTGCGACTGACTGTCACGCATGAGCTAGATTTCAAACGCAACAGAAGGGCGGCAAAAAATGCTTCAATGCAGCTGTAGAGCGAGTCCTCAGTGTATGTTTGCTTGGGGAAACCGATTCCACATCAGAAAACAACGTGCGTTGCTAGAGTAGTCGGAGAAGTCTAGGTCGCTCGTCGTTTCTCCCTCCGACGGAACCCATAGTGGGACTCGTATCAATCAAGTCTTGCGCACGCAAAGTCTTCAGCAGTTAATGAACTTTCGGCTGAAGCGTTGCTTTCGCTGACGATTCTTCAGACTTGTCCGTGAGAATCGAAAAAGAGAGCTCAGACTCGAGAGCCGAGAGAAAGTGTGACTCTGAGTAGAGGACAGCACGACGCGCACCTACCTCAGCGGTGCACGTGTAGGTGGTCCATCACAACAGGAAGGAATGGGGAGGGAAGGTGAGATGCATGTACATGCTGTAGCGCAACGCGAAAATGCGTAGACCATCTCCCAAGGCTCCAGGCTATCGGTAGAGCAGATGGATGGCGAAACAGGTCATCTACGACGTAGCATGTGCGTCGCCTCCTATTGCTGCCAACGCGTCTCTCCCGAGGATACAATACCTGATCGTGCTTCTCTGCAGCATCTAATCTTGATCTGCTTCTTCGTGATTGATGTTGAACACTTCTTGACCCATACTCGTACATCATGTACTCGTACATCATGTACGCGTCTGAAACATAATACTGAGTAGAAGATAACACACATGGCGCGGAGTTTTTGAATCTCCAAAACTGGCCAATTCAGTGTTGCGGCAGTTTGTCACATAGTGATATTTGAGTTTGAGATGGCTGGCGAACTTCTATCATCGAGGAGGACACACACGGCAATACTCCGTTATCACATTCAACAAAAATTAGTGTTCAACGTCTCCAGACACAATAATGTGCATTGGAACAGATGAGGTGTCACAAGACTTGGAGAACGCGATGTGTCCCCGACAAAGGCCGGGACCAACGACGTTCGTGCACCTCTTCGAACAATTTCAGTGCCGAATCTGCTTTCACTTACATATTTAGAAAGAGCCGTTGTCTTCCAATAGACAAGGAAGTATCCGAAAGGTGAGATGCAGGCTATTATCGCATGTGTATTGCCTCACTTCTGATACTACTCAATCTTATGTTTATCTTGGATTTTGTATGTGTTCATGTGGCGGCATGTGCTCGATACTAGTTCAAACACGGTATCAATCGAAACGAACGTTATTTGTGTGCCAACAAGACCAAAAATAGCGTTTACAAGATTACTGGCGTGCATGTATGCACATGATGTAGGACAATACCGGACACCGCGCACCTCTGTAGAATGTGGTAATGTTACTACAGCGAAATGAATCCACCTCTAACGCTCACAAAACCAATATCGGAGGCACATAATTCAATCGTTGGTAAGAAAGTGCAACGAAAGAAACAGTCAGCAAAGAGTTCTTGATCGTATATGTTCAATGTACCAAACTAACAACGATTCTCTCTTCTCATTCTCTCTTTGCCTTTCAGTAGCCGTACATTACATATACAGTTTACCAACCATGAAGTTCTCTACAATCATGCTCGCATTAAGTGTTGCAGCCCCTGCTGTGGGTGCGCAAAAGGCCAGAGGTTCCTCGTCTATCGAACGAATCCTCAAGAGTAGTGGCAAGAACGGCAAGGACAAGAGCAGTACTGGAGGTGATTCCAATAACCCATGTGATCTCTGCAAGGATGGTCGCCCAGAATCTCTTACTCTCAAGTACTGGCCCAACGACCCAAGAGACCATGAGTTCGAAAAGCATACTTGCGGAAACTACAACAGTTTCCCGTCGTCAACCACCATTACAGTCCTTGATAAGAGCGGAGATACATTGGCCTCTGGACAAATTTCAGACGGCATGGAATTTACCGTAACTGGATCCTTTGATGCCGATTCCTTCTTTCGGTTCAGTGGATGGAGTGGACTTGACAACGGTGGGGACAGTTGTACCATCCACACTTCTTGCTCCGACGAGCTTCTCCCTGGATACGAGAACAGAATCGGGCCCTTCGAGTTGATCGGGCCAGAATGTGGGGCCGTGGCCCCCGGTGATTGCATCATCTGTGACAGCAACAACAAGAACAGACCCCCCACCCTCACGCTTCAGTACCTTTCCGACGGTCAGAGCTCCATGTACCAGCCCATCGACAAGGCTTCTTGTACTGCAGGTTCCTACCCAGCCTCCACCACCCTCACTGTACAGGACAAGAACGGCAATTTCCAAGAAAACATTGGGGGCATCTCTGACGGTACCATTTTCACCATTGGCAACGGATACGACCTCGAAGCGGAAACACATTTCGGTATTGCAGGCTGGGCAGGAGGCTCTTGTTTCATCCACACATCTTGCTCTGTTCCCCTCGTTCCCGGTGATGTTATCGGGCCATTCAGGGTGCTCGAAGGAAACGGCTGCACTGTGGCAACTGACCCACCTACGGCACCTCCAACTCCTCCACCAACCCCTCCGCCCACACCACCACCAACTCCTCCACCAACGCCACCTCCAACCCCTCCACCAACGCCACCTCCTACGGCACCACCAACACCTCCACCTACCCTTCCTCCTCCATGTATTGAAGCCGACATGCTCGTGTATGAGTGTGGTGAAGCAATCACAGCTACTTGGAATGTCCCTGATGCAGCATATGCCGCTGTCCCCGATCTAGTGCCGGATGTTGCACTCGAATCCGACTGGGTCGGAATCTACCCATGTGATAGCGTGCAGTTCTTCCATGCCGAAGTTTGGAAGTGGACCTGCGATATGCCTACCTTCATGGATCCCAGCTGCATGGCAATGCAACAAGGCAGTCTTGCATTTGACAGCCTTCCCGCAAATAATGCCGCCGGGCCTCACGAGTGGCCTGTGGCCCCGTATGTCATTCCAGCCAATGGTCAAGTCAACACTTGCTTCAAGCTCGTCCTCCTCCGAAATGAGGGTCCAAGTACACCTCCATACCTTCCTATTTGCGAGTCAGCAGGGTTTACCATCAACGCGAACGACACTCCTGGGTGTGCGGTCCGCCTGGATGGTAGCACTTCACAACCTCCATCACACAATGCTCCATAAGAAACGTTTCTAACATCAACAGTGAAAACGAGAGGTCGAATGAATGAATCAATCAAACAAGTGTTTGTAAATACATAAAGTATAACGCGTTAAGAATTGAATATAAACAAAAATGAGTTTCAACAAAGGTACTTGACATCATGATGTGGTTGGTAGAGTGAACATCGGATCGTGGAAGCTATGGCCATACTGGCTGTAAGTTAGATAGTTCGGAGAGTAGATAGACACTGTCTACTGTACCCGCAGTAGTACAGTGCACTGTAGAGAGTTTCCGTTCCAAGAAGTTCATTTTCTGATTTTTGAGCAATGACAATGGCGATTAGCATCGTTTCTTCCCTCTGGTCCTTGTTGATGAGTGTCTTTGTGACACTCGTGAACGGTATGCTCTTTTTGACTCTGTTGTATTCTTTCTGTTCGTACATGGGCTGGATCCGTCGATTCGCCTGGTTTCTCATTGAATTAAAGCTCTCAGAAGCCTGGAATGATGCGACCGTTACGGTTGGAAGTCTCGAACTCAATCTAGTCAAGGGCACTTTGCTCGCCACGAATGGTGTGGTTCATACTCCCCAACGAGAGGCTTGGAAATGGGAATCTCCATGCATTGCCCGCATTGGAAAAATCGAAGTCACTTGGGACATGTTTGGTGCAGCATACCAATTTCTCTATCTTTGGAGAGACCCCCCGATTGTTGATTTTTACACTATTCATCTCTCAGACATTCAAGTCTTTGTGGAACGACAGCAACACGTGTTTAATGTTTACCTCCTGGACCCTACATTGGTTCTTCCAGATCCCTCAGAGTTTGTCAAGCAACAGCAGCAACAACACGAGGATGGAAGCAGCACTGCCCCTAGCACTGTGCCCAACGTGGAGAGCAATGCTTCTGAGGAATCTTCCTCACGGGCATTAGATGATGAGGCCGAACAACAAGCACAGAAACTCGTGCATCAACTAGTGTCGGCTGTCAAGGCGATTGAAAAGGGGGGTTGGAAGGGAGCGTGGCGCAAACAAGCCACCAAGTTGACCCAAAAGTTGCGAGACTTGCAATCCGTCACGAGCAAGGCAGAGTATATGCAAGAGGGTGTCAAAGTCATTACCAAAGTGGGAAAAGTAGTAGCAAAGAATGCCACATCGGGTGGGCTGCCAACGCCAGGACGACGAGAATCTGAAATTCCGCCCTTTTACTGCCGCATTGGTCGAGTTGTCTTGCGCCAGGTTCGCGTCTTTACACGACAAGACAACAAATGGAACAGACCGATTGTATTGAAAGAAATCATTGTACGAGCGGCAGAGCTGTGTCCACCCATGAGTTCGTTGGATGAAGATGGATATCCAGCAATCTATCAACCCATTGAAAAGTGTGCTGAAGTTGTGTGGAAGCGAGTCTTGACAGAAATGGCCAAGAGTCAAACCGGGCGTCTCCTAAACACAGCCATGGGAGAAGTGTTGGGGATTGCCATGACCAACATGGATCACCAAGGGCCATCCACTATGGTGACTTCAATAGCGTCTTCGAAGACCCCCACGACTCCAAGCCCTAACGGCAAGATGAAACCTCCTTCTCCACCCGGAGCTGGCAATGCTGTTGTGCTAGAGTATCGTCCAGCCTAAAATACGAGCTACAAGAATGGTGCATTCAAGTTGGGGGTGGTGTGTCGAAAGGTGCAAGTCCTATCGTACTTGCACAGTCAAGAATACAGTGTACCCTGCTGAAATTCGTGTGGGATACAAAGATCCGATTCACGGGCTCTGTTCGCGACTTAAGGACCATGTCGTCAGTGCGACTGGTTTCACAGAAGGCCACAGGACTTTGATGAACAACAATGAGCAATACTACACGGATGGCTTGCCTGTCAGTTTGGAACGAACATTGGATTGGCACAGCACCTCCAGAAAATGATAACGATACTCTCGAGCTCGCCACCGCTACACTCTCTATGTGCACAAGTGCAAAGCAGCAACGATCGGGAGACCAGCAAAGCTCTGCCACCCGAAAGAAGCGCTCGTCGGACCATCAGTTGATCGGCTGTGGGTTCATGTCCAATGACGGCCCTTCCGAGACTACTGGAATCGTTGGAACAGATGATGCTGGGCTCAAACTGGGTCCATGAGAGGGTGGCACGGACAAAAATATTCGTCGTCGCCTTGTCAGCAAGTAATATCGGAGTGAGTTGGGCCAGGATACAACGCGGTATGTAAGGAAATGGATCATAAATGGGCCATCAATTGTAGCTCGAAGAGTTCCGTCGACAAGTACGGTGTAGTTGGGCGAATCTGAATCACGAGAGCACAGAAGGAGAGCGTAGTAACCATTCTTTGGAATGCACCGTGCCTTCGTACTGTTTGGACCAGTTCTCAATCTTCTGGCTTCCCCTGTCATATCATAAATTGTAATACTCTGAATTCCATCAAGGCCCTCATCAACCTACAAAAGAACGTGATTCGTTGAGTTACAACCGGACATGGGGTCTCATACGTTTCGAACAGAGAGTTGCCTTGTGAAGATGCATTTCTGGCCAATGACAACAGCGGGAAGACCTCTGCTCGCTGTTTGAACTCATAGTCAACAACAGTGTTTACAATTTCACCATCGATGAAATATACCGCCCTTGGAACGTATCGAAAGGCAGCATAACCAAATAGCTAGTGTTGCTGTTTCAGCACAAGTTCATTGGAATGGTGTTTGCTTTATTTCCGCTTGACCTCTTTAGGTCGAATATCTCAGTTCCATCTTCATCGAAGATGACAACTTCGTCATTCCATGTCGTCAGTGTCGGAATTCGGCACCGAAGAGGAACTGACGGTCATCGCACGTTTCGTCATGTTGACGATAGAACAGCCATTCGAGGTACTTACGAATGTAGTGAGGTATGGATGTTCATGACATATTTATTTGTGAGCTACATCTACACATGCACGCAATTTGCTTGTAAGATTCCATTTTTGATGCTTACTCACCATCCGGCCTTCCGTGAAATAGGCGCGATCCCCAAAGCATGCACGGCTGCGGCATACATAGTTCATCATGTTCCAGAAGGAGTCTTTGCCAGGTTGATCGGGACAAGAGTCTAAACTGGTTTCGTTTGTATAGGCATCCACGTCTAACTGCATCTGGAGCGGGGTGTCATGCACAAAATCTTCTGGGTTTCTAAGATCGCAGATGTTCCACGGAGACCAGGTCGCAAAGGTGTGAAACAGTCCAAACCAGTGGCCACAATCATGCACAAGAGTCAAACCGTTGCCCCCGGGGGGAGAATATCATACTTCATCCAAACTCCGTTGTCTTTGAGCCAGAAACGAGGCACACCCTGAAAAGTTTTGTCTGGCATACATATCGTGACCAAGGTACCGTCCAGATCGTACTGGATATGATGGGAATGTCGTCTGGGTTCTTCCAGTTGAATACAAACGGAGTATCGTTACGCTCGTAGTTGGCAACTCTCATATTCTCGTGAATCATGGGGAAGATGCTTTCGACTGTCTCTGTTTGGTTGTGAAAGAAGAAGCTCCATTGTCATACGCGACAAGGTGGAAGTACACATCAACGTCAATGCATACGTTGGTCGCACATCATTGCGAACACACTGCTTGTGCATGTTAGGAATGATGCAACAAACAGGACGAGTACGAGTGAGGGGTAGTGAATGCCCATGTTGCGACGTAGGTGATGGCGGTGGTGGCGGATACACGTATCGATACAGTGTAGACTAGTGCACGTGCAGTGATGTGATCTGATATCTGATGGGGTTGGGTGATGTTTGGTGTAAAATAACTCCAGATGAGGAGCTTTTTTGGGGAAAAGATGGCACATCGAATGTTGAATGTGGTCTTAGGCATCTTTGGAGTTATTTGGTCCAATCTGGGCATTGCAGCCATTGACCATGGTGCTTAACAACTACCAGGTACGCCCCTTGCCATGATATGACCGGGTCACAAAATCCTGGGAAACAAACGCCACTGGACACACGTCCGCGGTGTGCAGCACGTCCACAGCGTCCTCATTCTATCTTTCTCATGATAGGGGCCATCAATGTTTTGCTCTTTGCTGTTCCATCTTGGTTTCATGTTCATATCGCATTTTCACTACACAGCATGTCGGCCCTCGTCCCAGACTAGCTACCAGAACGCAGTCTGTAGGGAGAGTAGAGAGAAACAGTAATCCATCACAACATGCTCAACTGCCGCTGGTTGAAGGCTGGTTGGAGCTTCTCTCGGCAGTGATGCCGTGTTACGAGTCGTCCTTGAGCCGTCCATTGGAGTATGGATACATGCAGTATTGAGGATGTTGAATGTAGTTCAACCAAGTTCTTGGTTCAACCTGCATGTTAGGACTGGTTACAGTTGTCACTGGTACCGTGGTTGTGATAGTTTGTGATGGATTGTGACTACTGGCGGACAGTCACTTCGTCACCTCCCATGGGCGATCTCACACAACAAAAGCAGCACCAGCAAGCAAGCAAGCGAAGAGATGATTCCAATGATCCAACATCGCTTGCTGGTTTCAAGAACTATCAGATGTACTAACGTACACACTACTTCAAGTACTCGTGTCCTAGGATTCAATCGTTCGTCTTCTTCGTCAAAAAGCCCGCCAAAAGGAGAGCCAAAATCTTGGTGGACTGATCCAGTTCTTTGGGGGAAACTGACTGCGATTTCAGGTTGGACAATGTCACTGGCTGCCATTTATGATTCTTTCAATCAAGGCCCCGAAGTGATATCTCTCCCCATGACGTGTGTCTTGACTGGCTATTCCAGTCTCTTTGTTCGATGGGCTTTCGTGGTCAAACCCCAGAATCTCTTTTTAGCCTCGTGTCACGCCACCAACGTTTGCGCACAGTTGAATCAATTGCGACGGGGCTTACAATACAAGATTGAAAAGGGTCAACAAGATCAAGTCACAAATCTAGCCCGAAAGGCTGGAATGATGGGAGCAGTGAGCGCCGTAGCCATTGTCAGTGGTCCACACCTGCAAAAGATCCTCTCCAACGCCAAATTCGGGGCGGTGAGCCGCGTCGCTCAGTCCGAAGCAGGTCCTTTTCGTGTTCACTTTTGGGCTCCAATGTCAAAATGGCTTCTTAGCGCTGCCTCATTGATGGAGTTGGATCGACCAACAGACACGATTTCCTTGCCCCAATATGCTGCACTGACACTATGTGGTGTGATTCATGCACGGTACGCCCTCACCGTGGTGCCAATCAACTATATGCTCTGTAGTGTCAATATTGCACTCTTTGGAAGCAGTTTCTGGCATTTGGGACGAAAAATCAAGGCAGATTACATTGATGTTGTGCCAGGGGATGAGAAGAGCACCGCAAGCACTATTACTCAAGGCTCGCATGCTGCCCCTACAACACACAATCAACTGACTAGGAAAAACACAGCTTCTTGGCACGGGGATGGTATTCAAAAAACTGAAAAGGAGGCCTAGAGATGAAGCTCAGTGCAAGAGTTAGAGACTCGGACTGTGTACACCTCATCTACCACTCTGGTAGCATTGAAACTGCACTCCTCACGTGAATATTTTAAAACAACATGATGCTGAAGTTCTGTTGCCTGTTGCTCTGAGGTGATAAGTGTTCAACTGCTATACTAGTCAGTGCACGACCCATACGCACGATCGCAACTCTAGCTAGTAGAGCTTCCCCTTCCACTTGGAATTGCTACACGTTTAGGTCCCAGGCTACGGGTACTGGAAGCTGGAGCGGCATATAATCTGTGTCTCATGAGAGGAGGAGCGAGCATGACAAGCACTATTACTCACCACTCAGCTCTGACGTGAATGTTCACCTCCTAGACTACACGTAGCCAGCGCACAATCCATATCAGGGCCTCCTAGTAGCGCTCGGCGGCCTTGAAATTGCTACGCCAGTTCCAGGACTACTGGTATTTAAGCCGGAAGATACAATTTACAATCTGTGTCTTAGCTACTTCTTTTTCCAAGATGCCATGAGAATAGTGAGACTGAACTGACATTTTTCCCAGACTACTATTTAAGCCGCAAGATTTTCCGACAGATGACATCATGAGAATAGTGAGACTGACATCTTTTACATCACATTCGTAGTTTCTACTTCTGGAGAGAAGGTCTGCATCATTCTGATGTTTTCGTTTTTCGTAAATTCGAAAATGCTTGATGCAGAGCCTGTCATAATAAATATCAAAAACGTTAAAAGACAAATTGTGCGAAATCGTACATTCTCGTATTAAACCTACATAAACCATCATTGAGGTGCGACATCAACATACCTTTCTTTTCAGCGCCTGCTGTCCTGAATGTGAGTGCTTCTTCGGAACCAAAAACATAGTCGGAAGCGTTCAATCAAACAAATAATTATGACTTCATATGCCCCACAGAAACTTGTGAAATTACATTTCTTCAAGGGTGTTTTCTCAGCTTCCCAAGCCTGATTTGGGAGTATTCTGGAATGCGCCTTCAACGCCAGCCGTCGAATTTACATAAAATTATACGGAGTCCCTCGTTCATTAGCTAAATGAAGGCTAATTTAATATCAATAGCGTTGAGGACAAATTGACTGCTCTAAGTACATTCTTGTTGTATCAAATCTACTGTGAAATACGCTTTTACTGTGACATGGTGTGGACACTTCCTTCTTTTTTGCGTCACTGCTTTCTGTTCCGTGATGAAGATGTGCTTCTTTTATTCTTTGTATTCTTTGCTACAGAGTAGAGCAAGCATCGCATATTATTGTACAGTACAGAGCAAGCATCGCATCGGACTAAATTATAACTTTCTTTGCATACCTCCAGCATCACGATGAACAAGAGTACTGACTCATATTCTCTTGCGCCGTCGGATTCAACCGATAGTATCGAGAGAAGGAACTATTTGAATCAAGGACAAGTGCGTATCATGACAGAAGAACACAATCGCCATTCTCGTGTTGCTTGTGAGTCTTCGAAAAGGAACAACTCCGCAACTTCTGCCTACACGTTCCCATGCGAATGCGTAGATGACTCTGACAAACATCACGTTCAAGCTAGAAAGATTGAAAATATCGATGAGGAAGACCTTGTCCAGATGCTCCACCGACTAGTCTCACTGGTACAACAAGGAGAAGACACTACCTTTTCGGTACAAGGGCGGAGAAGCTCAGGCACCAGGGTCTTGGGCAGGACAGACGAACCAGTTTCTTCCGATAGCCAAGGTTCCCATGCATTCCATCTACCGAATACGTTCCAGCTATCAGGCATGTCATTGGTCGACGAGCAAGATCTTCTACTTTCCCGTTACGTTGACCGCGTGAGTTCACGCATCGACCACGATGAAGTTCTGGATTCTGATTCTGACTCTGATAGCGATGACTCCATCAACATCTACAAGCGCCGATTGGGTCATCGCAAGAGAAGGAATATCTGCAAATCTGTTGACCAAACCGACATTGAATTGAACCCATGTCGCAACTAACAACAAAGAGGTCGCTAAGAATACTGGATTCAGCTAATCTAGACTCCTGGTGCTGTCGTTTTCGCACCAACCGGGCCTTGGAAGCCTGAGGCTTGTGCTGCTCTACAACCACCTGTATAACTGTTGTCAAGAAAGTATAGCTAGATGTGTAATGTAACGCAACCCCAATATCAACTTCATACCGGTAGATTCAGATTGTTGTTACGATTCGATTCCTTGTTTCTTATCTTGCTAACCGTCATTATTGGGACAAGATTCAATTCCATTTTCGATATGCCGTAAACAGCAAAGAATGCACAATTGACATCAACTACTTCGCAGTCTGCGACACCGTCTATCACAGTACGTACACGTGTAGTGTCCCAAACATGTACCCCTACCCTACGTGTACTGTTTATCTACACCAAGTACGGGACTGCTACGACACTGATGCCAGTTAAATTAGTGACGACTCTCTGAATAGCGACGAGCCGCCGCGACATAAAAAGCAAGACGTCCTGGTCTGCAACAAGAGCTCTTATCTTCCTCCTGGCCTAATAACTGCACTCGAGTGCAGTGTCACAGCCGGATATCGTACGCCGACCCGCTACATAACATAAGAGCGGCCACTACTCCCCCAATTCCAGAGGAGGAAACGAGAAAGAACGACAGTGAGATCTTCATCTGGCGAGAGAGGTAGACTAACAATGTGGAAGAAGTGGCCATGCCCGCCCCCAGACTAGTTCTTTGTGTACCGGTATGCAAGCAGAAACTTGAATACTAAACCTGTTAGCAAGAGAGGAGGTATCAAGACATCTTGTGGGGTGGACTTTGTCGTTATGGTACTGTATAGACTACCGGTATCGAATGATTCCAATCTTTAGATGCAACCCAATTTTCATACATGTGCAGGCTACATGTAGAGGCAAATTGAAAATGCCTCGGAACTGATATTTTTTCGGTAGTTTCTACAGAGAAGCGTCTTCATCATTCTGATCTGGGAATATTCCGGAATGTGTTCCTGACGTCAGTAGTCATATTTACATAAATTTATACAGCGTCACTGAAGGCTAATTAAATATCAATGGCGTTAAGGACAAATAATGTGTATAAGAGCTACTGAACGCGGAGGCTTGTGCTGCGACACAGGTAGGACACTTTCTATTTAAGCGTCACGGGAGTGCTTGCAGATCCAAGATGCTGAAGTTTCTGGCAGAATGATAAACAAACATCACACACATCGCACTGCACATTACATCTAATTACAACATTAGCAGTCACGATGAACAAGAGCACTGACTTCCATTCCTTTGCGACGTCGGATCCAACTCTGACCGATAGCATGGAGAGAACTAACTACTTGAACCAAGGGCAACTGCACATCATGCAAGAGCACGATCATGAGGCAAGCAAGACTGTTACCCGAGTAAGTTGCAAGTCTTCCGAAAAGAACGATGGCAGCATCTCCGCAACAATATCTCCCTTGCAATGCAGAGATGGCTCTCGCCAACATGGCGTTCACTCTAGGGAGGTCAATAACATCGATGAGGATGACATTGTCCAGATGCTCCACCGACTGATGGCCCTGGTACAGCGAGGGGAAGACACAGCTATTTCGTCACAGGGGAGGAGAAGCTCTGGCACTAGGGTTTTGGGCGGGAAAAACGAATCACTTTCACCTGACAGTCGAGAATCGCATGCATTCCATCTATCGAGAAATACGTACCAGTTATCAGGCATACCATTGGCCGAAGAGCGAGAGCATCTGCTTACTAGTTACATTGACCACTTGAGCTCCCATTTAACCCACGATGATGCCGTTCTAGATTCTGATTCTGATTCTGATAGCGATGACTCCATCAACATATACAAGCGCCGATTGGGCTATCGCCAGAGAAAGAGTATCGTCTACAACCCCGTTGATCAAACCGACCCGTAATTGAAACCATGCCATGCAACTCAACCCTACCTCAAGTACATCCGATGTCATTGATATATTTTTGTTTCTGGTACACTTCCTTGTATCTTGCTAAAATCGATTTCCATAAGTAGACACGAATCTAAACATCGCGATGCCCTTCGCAGTCTGCGACATCACTGGCACGAAATGAAATTTGTAAGTACTATAAGTACTACATCATCATGTACTGTAGAACTATTCCAGTCTGTTTTCAAGATCAACGCTGGACCGCGACGGAAGAACCACCACAGTCGCGCTAGGCCAGTCTGTTTTCAAGATCAACGCTGGACCGCAACGTAAGAACCACCACACTCACCTGACTGAATCACTCCGGGAGAAAAGAGAAACACGGACAGTGAGGTCTCCCTTTTTGCGATACATTTGAGTTAGGAATTGACGACGCCACTAGAAAGTTGGAACAAGAGAGCAAGGAGAAGCGAGGTACGAGAGGAACTATCAAACGACATGAGCACTTTCCTTCTTGACGAGACGCCCGGACCAGATCGGGAGAAGATGGCAAACCCTCGAACTGAACTGCACAATACACCATTTAGGGAAATTTTCAACCAGTTATAACATGCTGAATGAGCAGAGACTAGAGGGCAACAGTGGCACCTCATCTCAGAGGAGAGCACCAAACGGAGGAGGCAACAAGCAAGACGGGTGTTGCCTCAGCAGTAACGCAAGCTGCAATTGCGTCCGCAAATGTTGAGCAACTGACGTAATAATAATAGGAAATTAGTTTAGACAGCTGTGCACTACCCTGTATTTACATGACAGTATAAAATAAATAATAAGTTGTTAGGGATAGAGTTAATGAGAATACTGTCTACTATATGATCTACTAGTTAGACCTACGGTACAGTACTGACCCTGCAGTACTCAAGCGTTTACAGCTTACCGCTAAGGTACCCTTATACATGTACGTCCCGTATACGGTACCGTAGCAAACTGGGTAGACCCAGTATGCTATCCTTAGGTTCCCCAATTAAGGAAGGCCTCCATGGCACCCTCTCATTGGGCTAGGAACATTGTTCCTTGCCCGTCCTGACGATGTGCAATGAGTCAGTCAGTCTCAGACTGACTCGACCTTCTCTGCTGACTGTTCATCGGTGTTAGCGAACAGCCAATCTAAACCAGCTAACCATAATTTTTATACTTACCTATTTTGTATGCCGTCCCCAAGCCTACACGTGGAGGCATAGGGCATAGCAAATTTACTCCTATCGCGAGATTACTAAATTTTTCTAAGTAAAGATAACGATGGTGCTCTTCTCGAAATTTGCAGGAGATGCCAAGACGATCCGCAACGGATTGTGGGAGCAGGAACGCATCTGGCCTCCACCAGTGAGTTTCATAGCTTGGACCACCAGAAAGGTGAAATCGTCTGACACGTGTGATGACGATGACAACAATACTACTAGGACATTTGAGATTCTGCTTGATCCAAATGACCAGAATAGTAACACTTACAAATGAAAGTGCCCGTCTTTGAAGACGGAACGACAGAAGACTGGGTGACGTGGCGTATCGATGTCGATGACCTTTTTAATAAGGTCTTGGCAGCAAATAACGGCCAGAAATAGAACCAGATCTATATGTTCCTTTTAAAGAACTCTGTACGTGACCGGTATTTGCTCAACTATACGGAACGTAATACCGGGAACCTCACACTCAATGTCGCAGACCGACTGGACATTACTGAATTATTGTTGTTGGTCATTAATGACACTGCTAAGAAGTACTTCAGTCTTGACTGTGACTGGAATAATGCCTATCGTTATCAGAAGGCATACATGCATAAGAACTTATTTATGGGAGACATGAATCCAGAGAAATTCTGCAAATGCCTCACCAAAATCAACTGCATGTTGACATTTTTTCCTTTCACGGACGACATTCGTGTCAGTCCAAATCAAATGGACAATGAGGAATTGTGTGACATTCTTGATTCTGTGAAGAAGCCCGAATGACATCTTTTGATGAAGTCACAGGGTAAACGCCCCCATAGTTTTGAGGACTTTGAGGAGGCGAAAACGTACTATAAGCAATTGTACAACACTGAGCAGTTCCAGAAGAAACTCCAGCCTAAGCATGACCAAAAGCGCGCAAGTAAGCCTGATAATTGAAAATGTAAACGTGGCGCAGATAAGAAGCCGGCCAGTAAGAACGACAAACCATGTACGCATTGTGGTGGAAAATTCTATGCGAGCGATGACTGTTGGATCTTTGACAAAAGCAAGAGTAAGCGTCCGAAAACGTATGTGTGCAATGACCAGAAACAGTCTGCAAATGTCATGTTTTCCCAAGAACAGGTGAACACTATGATGAACGCCATGTGGAACAAGAAACAGAAGGTGAAAGCCTCTAAGAAGCGCAAGGTAGGCAACGACAGTTCAGGTTCCGAACAGGACATGAACTTTATGTCGAAACTAGCTGGAGGAGACGATTCTAGCGACTCGTGCTTCGCGCAGTATTGTGATGGTTTTCTCGTCCGCACGACCCAAACGAATCAGTCGACTACATAATAATCCATAAAAACACAGAAAAGCGCGCTAAAGGAGCGGTTGTTGCACTGTTTTGGTTTGTTGCGTTGTGTTGCACAAGCCACGAGCAACAACAAATCTAGAGCCTACTACTTCTGTTACATTCTCTCGAAGTAAACAATCATCACTCCACCCCGAAGATAATTTAACTAGTTCCAACCTAAAGCTGCTGGTACAGCATGAAGCAAGAGGTTCTTGACGCCTTTCTGCTCCTGAAATCCATTGGGGTAGAAAATCTATGCATTCCCTGGGACCTGAACGTGATTAATTCATCTATGTTCATGTACGAGGATGAGGATGAATTGCACGCACGTGCACCCATTGATCAGCTGATACTACTACCGCGATGCGACGAACACGCTGCTGCTCGACTCTTAGTTCTCAATCAAGCTGAAGAAGGAGCTCTATTTTACGCAACAAACATATTTGGGGCTCTAGCCAGCGTGGCCTCTGTGGCTATTATTGCTGGTTTGTTCTTGGGGCTCTTGACGCTCGACCAACTTGATTTGAAAATCATCGAACGTACGTCTCTCGACGAACAGGAACGTGTGTATGCCGCTACACTGTTGCCCATCGTACAGGATCGACATCGTGTCCTCGTCACTTTGCTTCTACTCAATGCCTTGGCCTACGAGACGCTCCCACTTTTTCTTGATGCCCTTGTCCCTACCTGGGTAGCAATCCTCCTGTCAACCACCATTGTCATGCTGTTTGGTGAAATAATACCCTCGGGAATCTTTATGGGACCCAATCAACTCTACTTGGGGTACAAATTGGTCCCTCTAATGCGAGTCTTTCTGTG
The DNA here is from genome assembly GCA_032274145.1 of Herpochondria borealis. Lineage (NCBI taxonomy): Eukaryota > Rhodophyta > Florideophyceae > Ceramiales > Ceramiaceae > Herpochondria > Herpochondria borealis. Next base: position 3,074 of record JAVCKV010072043.1, on the reverse strand, counting down.
GCTCATGTGGCCTTTTGCCACACCACTGGCGTGGTTGTTGGATTATCTGACCGAAACGAAGGCTGATGATGCACCTGATACCTACAATCGTGGTGAACTGACAGCCTTGATTCGAATTCAACATGAGCAAGAGAACAATCTGGTGACAAGTGCAAGGTTGGCAGGTCGAGTAATGAAGAAAAAGGAAAAGAAAGGTGTTGACTCAACATGGTCCGAACTCAAAGCAGAAATCCTGGAACGTGTCGACGATACTGATAATGTTGCAGACGAAGAAGCACCAGATCAAGTCGAACAGCTAATGCCGCCCTTGCACAAACGGGAAGTGGACTTGCTGGAGGGAGCCTTGAAGATGAAGACTGTCCTTGCTATGGACGTCTACACACCCACCTCTCACGTCTACATGGTACCCGACACACTTGTCTTGGACAAGACCACCATTACAGGTATTTACAGTCATGGATATTCGCGTGTTCCTGTCTACCGTCCTTCCGAGGACCACGATGATACCTGCGGGTCTGGCATTTTAGGGTTTCTCATTACCCGACAACTCATGTTGATTGATTGGGATCACAATCGTGACATGTCTACCTTACCTCTCCAGCGCCCAGTCTGCATCAGCCCACGCATGAATCTGGTGGATCTCTTTGAAGTACTACAAACCGATGGTCCGCTCATGACCTTTGTCTGTGCCCGACCCGATCTGGCCAACAAGGCATTGCGAGAGGAACAGCCCATCCCGGTTGAAGCTGGTCTGATGGGCATTATCACGTTGGTTGATTTAATGGAGTCAATCCTACAAGATCGTATTTACGATGAAGGCGACATTCGAGATCGGGATCGAGCCGTTGCGACTCTGACACGATGGGCAGCGACCAAGGTACAGTCCTTTATCGTGCGAGCTGTACGGAAACGAAAGCGATCCTCATCGAGCAGGACAATCACGGAGGTCGCAGCTTCTGCAACACTAAGCGAGGCCACACCACTTCTGGTCAACAATAACAATAACAATAACCATTCCTTCTAAGCGTCAATGCCTGACTGTTCGGTTGGTTTCCCTCTAACTTCTTATCGTTCAGGTGTTTGGTTCTTCATTTTTGTGAGACTCTCGTATCTATTGGGACGATGCTTTACAAAGCTACCCGTTCCTAGCCACCTCTTCCAACGTGGAATTTGGAACCGACGAATGCTCTCCTCTGCCACATGCATCGGCTTTGTTCGACAGTGTATACTCTACGATTCTGATCAAGTTGAACCATCCAGAGTCTGGCAAAACACGGAATGCCGCATCTAGCTAGAGTATCTTGGGCTACACGTAGTAGAGAGTTTAGTCGAAGACATCTTGATCCACCGAAGTTGCATTTGGACAAGATAAGCGTGGAGATTATGAATTACCGACGCTCTTAGACGTAGTGCTGCATACAACGAAGTTGCCTATCTGAGGGGTGCCGACATTTTCGCCGTTGTCGGCATCCTCGGAATACTGAGCTGTGCGTTCCATCAACCAGTGGTACTTGGCGTTTGAACACCATTTTGATTTGTAGACCTCAAGTGCGCGCTCAAAGAATACACGGGCTTCAGAAACGTAGCCCCTTCTCGCGAGATCGAATCCCGCTTGCTCGTTCATCTGGCCTTCTACATGGGCGGGGCCCTCTTGTTCCAAAAGGGAAGTCGATTTGTTGTATATGTCCAGCAACTCCTGCAAGGAAACTGACTTCTTTTGGGACAATTCAACTGCGACAAGGCAAGCATGCCACCCTCTCGCATTCTTGCAGCCTTGTGCGATCACATCCTCCAGTGCCTTTTTGCATTTCCGAGCTTTCCTCGAGTGCTTCCGTTTCTTGGAAATGCGATAGAGTTCATAGTTGGAAAAGGACGCGCAGAAGAGAGTTGCAACTCGCGCGTGCGAGAATCTAGCCGCCTTGCCAAATGATTCTGTCAAGTTACAATAATCGCTCGCTTCATCAAAGTACCGAAAGAAGACTGCCAGCACACTCTTAAAGATCACAGCTATGACAGCGAGAATGGGGTGATTTGCCTTCTTTACGGTAAGCATGAAATCGTCTGAGAGATTGCGATTGTGTCAGCGAAAACAAGTGGAGAAAACTATCAATACACACATTCAACGTCACCTACCTTCATGCATCGCTTCACCTAAAGACAAAACAAAATATGATGAGATGAGGACACGGGATGGCACAACTATCATCCAATATACTTACCAGTCAAAACCAGAACGTCATACCAATTTCCAGGCTGGCGCTGCAGATTGAGAACATATTGTAGAATGGGCTTGTACCATAGAAGCATTGCGTCTTAAGTCGAGCAATATGAGTGATCACATAGTAGATATTGTTGAGCTTAAAAGACAGTCGCAAACTCACCTTGACGACGGTCACCATTCTGATGCATGGTGTACCGTAAGGCCTCTTCGAGCTGACGTAGGTCCGTTGCTAACATGGCATCGAACACGAAAGATTGTGCAGTGCAAAACGTCCCATACAAGATGTCGCCAATCTAGACCGTGAGCACCAAACAGGGTGAGAGCCTCATTCCCGGATTGCTCGCTGTGAATATTCATATGAAAGACTTACTTCGAACCCAATGTTTCCAGCCCCGGCGAGCTCCTGTTTCAAGTCGGAAAATGCCTCCTTCCGATAGGTGAGGAGAGTCAATGCGAATCCAACTGTTGGACATATGCTAGACTGGCAGTCTGTGTTTTTCAGAAGCTTGAGAGCCAGACTCCCAAATCGGTACGCTGCATCATGGCTCCCAATTGATACTTCCGCCAAGCCGTAAATCACGAATGCCATTGAGCTGCTCGGGGACAGGCCCCACTTGAGCGTTAGCTCCATTGCTTTCATAGCGGAGTAAACCACTTGATCTTCATCGTCACGCATAAGACTGACCGTGCAGAGATATGTCAACACTCGAATCACCATAGATGTCTTTTGATCATTCATCGCAGGAAGGGCCAATATTTGCTCGTCACTCTTTGCTCGCAACATCATCTTGACCTTGAGGAGGTTGAATATGACGTGACGACGGGTGACGCGTTTGGGCATGACAATTCCTAG
>JAVCKV010071933.1:0-21812 GCA_032274145.1 Herpochondria borealis | reverse complement strand
GTACGATGCTACTGGTTCCGGCTTCCGTTCCTATTGGCGATTGCCTTCGATTCTCTTCCCAGGGTCAGCGTCGAGCAGAATTCCTGTTTGCTGTGCACAGGAGGGGGGACGTGCTCCCGAGAGAAGCGACGAAGGTTGGACGCGAGCTACATTACCTACAACAGAACGACGCGTATATGGGAGCCGGTAACAGGTCGAGAAGCATCGCGGCATCTGACGGCAGTCCGTATTGGAATCCGGGGATGACGGCATTTCTTGATGTCTTTAGGTTTTAGAGGTGTCAACAGACGAAGTACACTAGAGCGGTGATATTCTAGCTGGTTATAGTACTGCGATGACACGGTAGTACTGGCGAGGTGTGGGTGTCATGAATGCAGCACTATGAGTGCTGTCGTTTAAAGGAACAGTACTAATTTAGTTGATGTATTCGAAAAAGGTTTCTTCCGTACTTTCCTTGACATAGACGCGCCCTTATTTCACTCGGTACATCTTGCCTGTGGACTCTTCTTTTACCTCCACTGGTGGACCATCGGGATCCACACGCAACACTATCACATCGGGATTGGCCGCTGTGTATTGCGCTTCGAAAGTTGCCAAAGGAACCGGATATGTCTCCATCTTGACAGCGTTTGCACTCGTGGGCATTTGCGCATTGGACGATGACCTCGTCGGCTTCTTCTTCTTCTTACTGTTGAGGAAATGTTTGGCCATGATGGATGGTTTGTTGAAAGACGGGAAGGTGTATCTGTTAGTTGAAAGAAGGAGTGTTTGTGGTGGTGATTCTAAATTTATAGGCGCTGTTGCGATTGAACGGAGAAACAACATGCCATCGGGCCGTTCTTCTTTCAAACCCGCACACGCAACAGGCAGCTACGTTACGCTATACGATAGGGAAACAGTTCGTATTCGATGAGTTCAAGTTAGTTTAATACTAGCCTATGAAGTACTGATGGATGGGGTTAGTCCGATTCTTCTTCTTTCTTGTACCCTCCTTTTTTAGTGGAAAATACCAAGTGTTCTTCGGTACCGGCCGCGGGCATGTTGGAGGTGATGTAGGCTTCACGTTCGACGGTGGACATGCCCTGCAAGATGGCGTCATACTTGGCCATGGTGGCAGCCAGCTTCACTCGCATATTGGACTGATCGCGGAAGTACGGATCGGCTTTTTCTTCATCGGTGAAGTGTATGTTGGCCATGGCGATGCAGTAGAGCTGTTCTTCGTATGTTGTTTCCTTGGGTGGTGGAAGGGTCGCCTGTCCCGCTGTTTTACCGCCATCGCTGTCTTTGGAAACTGTTTTCATGGTTAATATCGGTGGTGCTTGCAAGTTATGGGTTTTTGTACTGTTGTGATTATGTTTGGGTGAAAGTGGATAGAGCGTACACAGAAGTGATTATGGTGTGGGGCTTGAGTGGGAAGGGTTGCCCGGTAAAACATGCAACTCGTGGGGAATAATGGATGTGGAGCGGAAAGTGTGTATGGAGAGACGATCGTGATGGATTGTGTTCTACCAGCAAAAAATGTGTCTCGTGGGGAATAATGGATGTGGGAGTGGAAAGTGTGTATGGATAGACGATCGTGATTGATTGTGTTCTACGGAAGAGGCGATTGTTTCCCTCGCGGAGAGGGATCTACGAGTGCAACTTGAGACCACTAGTATTTGCGTTTGCCACGGACACGGGTAACAAAGTGTGTTGGCTGGATGACCTGGCCTAGTATGCGCGATAAATATGATGGCCCTATGATTGGTGCGAGAAGTGCTGTGAATGGATAAAGCGGATGTTGAAGTGTGTTCGCAAATCATAATTGTGTGAGCGGTATTGAGACATGGTACTGACAGAGCCACGATTGCTGCAACGAAACAAGGGTGGCTCGCTTTTGTTTTTGTTGTACGTGTGCAGAAATTGCGCTTTGAGTAGGTTGTGTAATTCGATCTCACAAATAAATTTCGACAGAGCCTGAACAGACGTTCCGCCCGGTTTCACTCTGTTTTCATCTTATCTTGCAGCCGTCTGTATCATGTCCGAGAAGACTATCGTCGAAGCGCTTGTCGCTGGGTACACTGCTAGCTTCGGTTCCTCCATGGGCTATCGTAAGGCCTTCGCCCTTTGCCGTCCCGTTTGGGTGAGCACCAGTGATGCGTGTCTACCCGCTGCTAAGATGGTTGAGTACAAAGATATCTTCGGCGGTGTTATCGAACAGATGGAACACGAGTACCGTTTGTCTGAGACCGTGGCAATGAGTAACGGTACGATTGGTCCTGGCTGGAGTCCTCCTCACTGGCGTGCCATGGTGTTGACCCAGGACGAGACCGGTGTTCATGACATTGCTGACGGTGGTATTTCTGACATTGAGTGTCGCATGGAAGCACTGCTGGCAGAACTGCAGGTGAATGGTCGCCCTGTGGCTGAGCTGACGTCAGGTGTGCGCCAGTTGCTGAAGGGAATGCAGGCAACGGGAATACGTCCAGGTTGTGCTGCTAACCGTAAGCTTACCGCCCGTGAAGCCGGTTTGTGGATGCACGAGTGCATCGAGTCCTTGCTCGACCACAATCCTGTTTCTTTCGACGGTCGTGTCAGCTTCAACTCCGAGAAGGAAGCGGGAGGTGAGGATAAGAAGCGGAAGTCGGGAGGTGAGGATAAGAAGCGGAAGTCGGCTGGTGGTGCCGCTGCGACTAAAAGTAAGAAGAAGACGTAGTCTACTTGGTTGCTACGGATCGTCGGTGGTAGTGTTGCTGATAAGCTAGAGTTACTGTTTGGTTCGATTGAACGCGCGTGTTTTATATTAACTCATGCGTGCACTACAGGTTAGTTGTGGCATTGGATAGACCATGTGAACTGTAGTGTGCTGTGTGGAGGGGTTGCCTTGGTGAATATATTTAGATGCTGGTGGTAGCATGGGGTTGGGTTGTATGCAGTGTCTGCCATGTGGCTAGGGGCTAGTCCGTTAGTCGTTGTTGATTGCTGGTGCTGTAACAGAACGTGAAACTTTGCCGAGTTAAAATTGGTAGCTGAGAGTAAGGTTCACGAGCTCGCCGTCGCGGTACCAATCGTCGCTCTCGGAAGGGGCAGGTTTGTTGTATTTGTTTACTTTGGTGGAGATATCGATGTCGCCGTACTCCGATGACTCTGTGTCGGATCCGTCGTCGTACTGTTCCATGTTTCTGACAGAGACAAAACGGAAGAACCAGCTCTTTCCTTTGCCAGGGGACCAAGGATCGGTGTCAGCTTTCACGAGTTTCAACGAGATGCGCATATGATTGGGCTCCATTAGCTGACCCCAGAAGAGGGTGTCGCTAGTACCACAAATGTAAATGCCAGCGACGGCAAGCTCACCCTCCACTTTGATTTTCTTGGGCCTTCCTCCTCTAAGGCGCGACGCCCAGGCTCTTGGGTCGAGGAATCGCTCTCCGTACATCTGGTTGTTCATGCATGCGCTACATTGGAGGGCTAGGGCGTCGATGATCATCTGTTCTGTTACGATTGGAACAGGACGTTGGTGGAGCGTCCTCAGTCGATCCGGACGGATTCTGTCAAGGCGAATATGCGGAAGCATCTCTGCCGCGATAGTGACCCTGTCTTCTGCAGGGGCGGTGCTTAGATGCGGGCAAGAAACCCAAGCGTCAAGAATCATGAAAATTCTGTATTCGGTTGCGTGAAGGTTTCTGCTTTGCATGATCTTCTTCATGGTTGTGCCTCTGAAGTGGATCAAAGGATGGTCTCCTGCAGCAATGGAGTTGATGCCTTCTTCTATGAGTGCGAGACACTTACTCTTGATGCGTTTGATGATTTTGTCTTCTTGGTCGGTGACATTTAGAGCGTCCAAGAGATGGAACAGATCGTGTGCGTTGTGTGTGTCCGTATTTGTTTCGAGATGAGCAAGTATCTTGCTGTTGAGGCCTTCGCAGCCGTAGAAATCGGCGAATTCGTAGAGGCTCCACAGCTTGCGCAAGGTTTCCTCCGTCATCGCCTTGTTATTCTGGATGTCACCTCCATTAGAGCGCTTGCGCGGGTTCAAGTCAGCGTATGGGATGCTGCCAGAGGACGTGAAGCGTACGGCAGTTGTGATTGTTTCTGTCGTGAATAGGGGTAGTGAGATTGTAGTCTGTCCGGCCTCGCTAAAAGTTCCATACAGCATGATCTTCATAGGTTCGCCGACTTGGGAGAGTCTGTACTTGTTGACTTTCATGGTGCCATCTTTTGTTACAACGGTGAGATCGAAGTTGCATTCTTCCGTGAGCAATGCCTCGACGGCCTGTTCCATTCGACCATTGTGTGTGCTGCTGACAGACATGTTCTTCTTGTCTTAGTACAGAGCTGTCGGAGTGATGGACGAGAAAAGAAAAGCTCTGTTATGAGGTTGTGTGTCTTGATGTCTTCTCGTGTGATAGGAGCAGCAACTGTCGTTGCCGGTGGAATGCCAACGGTCGGGTATTGATGGGTTTCGTTGCCCGATTCGATTCGATTTCCGTCTGTCGGACAGGACTCGGTATTTCCCGCGGGACTGAAGTTGGATGCCGCTCGCAAGGTTATAGCTAGATAGGTTATTGCAGTGGCTCAAGACATACGAGACGGAGGCTGCGACAGCGTATCTTGCGTGCAGTAAGGACGTGAAGCTGCGGTATGCATTGCGTTGATCAGAGGTTCGGGCAGACGGGCTTCTCCCATTGTTGTTATGGCTAACCTGATGGCAATGGGTGCTAAGTGCAGTATAATAGATTTTTTTTTTTATATGTTGTACGAAGTTTGTGCATGCACTCTTTTGGTGGAGAATGCGCAACTATCAGACTCCGTTTGTACGTAGTATGGAGCTAGTATTTGCAACAGTCGGACTCCGTTGTGTTAGGCGGAGGAGAACAAAGGCAAAGCACGGGTGCGACACAGCTTCCGTTTATTTGGTGGCAGTGGGCGCTGTGCCGTAAGAATGCAGGGGCGCTGCATCAGAAGAAAATCTGGGGCACGGCAAGTATTGGTCGAGCCTGTCTTCTTCTTCTTGCTCGTCCAAAAATTCTTCCTTGAAGGTTATCGTAACGTCCATGGCACTAGAGATGTGGACGCGTTTGCTTCGACCAACGTAGAGTAGATCTTTCGATAGGCGATTGAAGAGCCCCCCGCGTTGGGAGTGCATGTGATTGAGAATGTTGATAACGTCAACATTATTGACTCGGGCAACATGGAGGAGGTATATGGTGACATCGGCAACTTCTGACGCGATCTTGTCGACGAGGTAGGGTTGCAAGGCCCCGCGATCATTGCCACCAATAGCTTGCCATTCGACCGCAGCACAAAGTTCCCCAGCTTCGGCCCTGAGAGACACAGCCAACATTGGGTTGCTGTACGAACGGATCCATCCTCTCTCCCGCGCGAAATCGTACACGTCGTCGCGTATGCCGCAATAATCTTGGATGAAATAGAACAACATGACACCCATATCGTCCGCCTTGTTATCTTTAATGGTCTCGTCCGAGAGTAAGCGGCCTCGGGAAGTGCCTGCTTTGCTATGACCGTCTGCCGAGCGCTTGCAGTCGAGCTCGGTGTATTTTGGCATCACGCGACCTGAAGGAGATGAGACTGCTACTTCTTTCCGTGGGTATTTTTTCCTGTTCCTTGACATCTTCGCCTTAACTATGAGGGACAAAGGTACCTCGAGAAGGGCGCAGATCCTCGTGATTTCTTCGAATAGGGTGGCGTAAGTAACGTTCCAGGCTATCTTGTTGAAATCCCAGTAGATCTTGTGAGACAACGTCGTGATGTTATCATTGAGCATCATTACGGAATCCACCAGCATTGCCATCCTGGATTTATCTCCCGTGGCACCAAGAGAAGGGACGCTGTCGTCGCCGGGGGAGAAGATCCAGGGTATTTTAGTAGTCATCTTGATTGCGACGACCTGTAGGATGAAATTGTGAGCTGATGGAGAGGACGGCAGCATACTGTATCAGTACACGTACCGTGATCTTTCGTATCCAGCATCACATGTACTGCAATGTGTATCTTTTGCTTGAAGTCTGGCGCGGAACGTCAAGTTGCGGCATAAAATAAGATACGCTTTAGGTCTATACGTTGAAGTATATCTTGCGAAGGCACTGTGGGACTTAGCACGATTCCTTAAAGTGCGTAGTACGGGGATGGTCGGCCTTAACGGTTGTCTCGCGCGACTTCCCGTGAAGGCTGGTTCGTGGTACCTACGTAGATGAATGCTGGTTTGCACCTAATGCCGCTGTTGCCCTTGTTCCCTAGTATGCGGCGACAAGCTACAGTGTAATGTGGTTCACGGTATTTATGTAGATTAATGCTGGTTTTTTATAGTCCATACTTAAGACCGCTGTTGCTGTTGTTTACTAGGAAGGCAGTGGCATGGGATATCCTATAGTATACGCGTTTGCTTAGGTAAAGGCGACGTTAAGATGCCTCTGAGAAGCGTTAATAGATGAATGCCGATGATTTGCTTTGTACGTGTAAGAGTCGTTTTTTACTGTTTGTTCTTAGGGACGTCGATCAGAAACTGCCGGTATCCGCGATGAATTCCATGTTGTACGTCTCCAGCTGCGGGATGATCCGTTCATATAGGAACTGGTAGAGAACTGCAACATCGATGCTTGTTCCTCCTCTTGTATCGGGGTACCGGTTGCTTTCGATGAAGTGGCAGATCTCTTTGAAAGTGCTGAGTCTGCTCTGGATGTGGGCCGCCAGAACCAGCACGCCGTTTCTCTTCCCCTGCGAGAGGGACGCAACGAGAGAGACACTCCCCCCATTGTGGCCGACATAGTGGGGAAACATCACGACGCCTTGCATCACTTTGAAAATAATGTGGTCACAGCGTAGGTACGACTTGACGAGGCGATTGAGCTTGACTCGATGGTACCTTTCGCTTTTCGCGAGTTTTACGAAAGTAATATCCCAAGCTTCTCTGCTGTTGATCTCGTCCTTGGCATCCATGATGCTTTCTAGATCAACGAGCAGTTTCTTGGCTCTGGCTAGTACTTTGTTCATGTAGTCTTCCGCCTGTGCCCCGAGCATGTAGTGATGTTTTTCTTCCTCGTTGAGGTCGTCGTAGACGCAGTACGTCTCGTTCCAGTGTTTGTTGCTGACAACGGGCATAGTTTCAGTCTGTGTGGTCCGAAATAATGAGAGCTTGCATCTTTTATACCGGATCGCGGTCGATTGCATGTGCGCATGGTATCTTGCGAAGTTCAACGTCCCTAAATGGATCTGGTTCAACGTGTTCTTATATCCCCTTTTATTGGTGCTTAGGAGAACCTTTTCAAAACATATAAGAAATGGAACGGGTGACAGCATGTTGTTTATTGTGGCACGTTTAAAGCGTTTCAATATATGTAAACAATGTAATATGTAATAATATATTACGGGATTACTTAAGTGTATATTCAGAGTATCTAATGTACGGATCTGTATCCTTTAAGTTCAATGCGTCACTAAATATCAGTATGTTAGGGCTCGCCCTTATGTAGACTCGCCTTGTTATGCCCGTATACCTTGGTTCTTTAAGCATTTCTTCAACTTGTATCCTGTTCGTTGAAGTGTATCTATGTATTCGACGTGTTGTTAAGTGTTGGTATCTTAAGGTTCAATGCTGTAGTTGGACTGGTCCCTCTGTGTGTGTGTATTTGGCTGGCATACGAGCGGAGGAAAACATTGGATGATTGGGCTCACAATTTCGACCTGCAGTCTCCACGAACTGTGTCTGCAAAGAATTCGCGATCACTGGTTGTGTTGTGTATGGAATCGTACGCCGCCTCATTTTCCGCTTCTCAATTAGAAGCCTCTTTTTTTTTGCTCGACACTGAACTGTTGTCTGTTACTGGAAGCATGCCTCGGTCGATCTCTACTCTGCGTCGATGTCCTGGATGTTCCACGAGGATACCCGATGCGATGTCGCATTGTCTTCCCTGCTCCTCTAGTCGGTGTGAACGCTGCGGTGTCTTCGTGACGGAGGGCTCGTGTTGCTGCGTGTCCGATGGGGCTTGTTCGAACTGCCGTCGGACGAGCGATAATGGGAACGAGTATTATTCCGTTGCTGTTGCTGAGTATCCTGTCACAGCCAACATGCGATTGGCCGTGTCGTTCCATTACAAGTTCTGTCTTCTCGGATCGATCGCAGATTCCGACACGAGCATACATCTCTGTGAGGGGTGTCACAAATACTTGAACGAAGGGAAGGCTGACAATGCCGTTGACAGGGTCTGGTTTATCTTTGTCTGGACGGTGCTTCGTCGGTCCGATCTGTTCGAGAAGGCATGGGTTCTGGTCCCAGCGACTTGGAGAGTCTGGTGGCGGGCTGAAGTCGCGAGAGTCCATAGCATTGCTCTACCTCTCCTTGACGCTCTTCCTGTTTCGTTCTTCGACGTCACAGATGATTACGTTAAAGACATCGAGGCAGTGCACGTCCTCAAGTGGAGGGGTCTGATGGACAGAGAAAAATCTCTGGTTCTGCCAGAGGTCAGGTGCCCTGCCGGATGCTCCGAATATAAGCACAAAGCTAACGAACTGCCTTTTGATATAGTTTGGGAGGAGTTGCTCGGCAGAGACCTTTCCCCGCTGGTGTCGGAAAAGGAAGAAAGAAGTTTCACAAGATTCTTTCGTAAGGACTTTCTGCAGGTGGAGCACATAGCCTCCAATCCAGAATGGCCATGCAAACCGTCTATCGTCATGCTCCAAGAGAAAGGGGCCCCGTTCGTCCTATGCTGTCGCAATCACAGCAGATTGCATAGGAGGCAGATGATACACACCGGAAGGAATGAAACTGGGAGTACCAGCAGCCCTCATGCCGGGGGGCTCAGTCCTGTTGTCCCGGTTCCCAGAACGATCCAGAAGTCAAGGATGAGCGCTTATGCTGCCTCGTTTCACATGGCCCAAATGGAGGGTTCCTTCTTTGGAACGGACACGATGTTTCTGTCCGCTTCCAGAGGAATGGGCTCGACCAACTCGCACCTGGCTTGGCGACAAGATGTGCAGACTTATGCCGGAAGGAACGACGTAAGGGCGTACACGAGGGCGAAGTATGCAAGCGGATGGGGTAATGACGGTCATATCGCCACTGCCATCGACAGAGAAGCGACAAGAGTGCTACCGTATCTATCCGAATTGAAAGCTGTGCTGTTCAGAGGCGCGACCTACGTTGCCTTGTCGGATGCCGTTGGTATGCAAACTCATATCGACTTCGGAGCTTCGGAGGCGGGTGAGAGTCTCAACGAGCAGGGCGTTAGGCAGGAAAGACAGTATCAGGGTCATTATCCAAAGCGGTTGGTCTGGGCGCATCCCGGTGTGTCTAAGTCGGGTTGCAGACCACCTGTGCTGCCCAATTTCGGTTACAGAACCGCATCCGACGGCAGGATCGCATGGATTTTGTCATCCGTAATGTTGTTGGTGCCGGAGGTGTGGGAGAGCGTTGCTGCTATACCTAACAAGAAGCAGTGGAACTGGGAAGGGCATCTGTTGACGTATTTAACGGCCAAGTGTCTTCCCCACGTGACGCCAACGTCGTCATCTGGTACTCTGTTTGGTAAGGCGGGACCTACAGAGGAAGAATTGATCAACGAGTATCTTGCCCCCGGTGACTCTGTTACTGGGACTTTCTCTATGCGGCATCTAGAAACTCTATTTGCACCGAGTGCCTATAGAATGAGCAACGTTGCAATCGAGCGGCACTCTTTTCCTGTTTCGGTCCCCGCCGACGTTTCCGTTGTCCTGGTGACACGGGAGTACTGCCTTGATGCGGCTTCTGATTTGCGCTGGAATCCTCCCATGAAACTGTCGCAGAATGGCCGTCGTTGGAAGCTTTGTTATATAGCCGAGACGTCTTTGGACCAGGCTAGCAACGAACCGAATCATTGGAGCGGGACCGTCTACTCCAGGTACTCGTCAGATGAGACCAGGCATTGGTGGAAGGCGCAGAGACGCAAGGACTTGCCTGTGGAGTGTGGAACGTCCTTCGTAAGGACAGCGACCATGTTGTGGGATGTTTGTGTGTATGTTGCCCATGATGCTTCTGTGACTGCTGCCATGAGGGATCAGATTCTAGCCTCTTGCGGTGGCCAGAATAAAGTCTATTGTCGGGCACACAATTATCCTCTGATATCTTCGCCCAAGACTGACGAGCGTACCTGTTACTGTCATGTTGGACAGTTGCCCCTGTTGCACCCAGTCGATGCTGTACCGGACAACCGGTCTACCCGCTGCGGTCTGAAGAGCATCTTTGCATGCACGGTTCCCACGTGTCTAGCCGGCATCTGCCGTCGACATCAGGCGGGTGTTGCGGAATGGTCGGGCAAGTTTTTTGTTGGAACCGAATGCTCTTATGGTCCTGCTGTTGCAGGCGCCACAAACTTTACTGCTGAAGAACAACGTGTAAATCTGGCAATGCCGTTCAATGATAGCCAGAGAGAAGAGAGGGTTCCGGTGGGCGACGATAACGAGATGCCGATATTGGATTTCGACGATGGTTTCGATCGGGACGAGGAGATAGACCGGATGGTTGAGTTGGGAGGTGGTGGTGATGGTGACGATGCGGGCGACGAGCGATTGGAGGCACATTTCCGACTATTGGAGAATTTGGACAATGAGGTGTTCATAGCAGCCGCAACGCAGGGTTTGGATGATATGGAGGACATTGTAGCTAGGGATGAGGCCGATATGGAGGTTCAGAGAGAGCTGTTGGATCCGACTGTCCCAACAACAAATGCAGGTGTACTTCCTGTTTATTCGATTCCCGAGGGGGATTACGAAGATGCCTGTGTAAACAATCACGTGGTGTTGAATACTTTTGGGCACATGCTAATGAGGAGAAACAAAAAGATTGCAGGCACGATGAATCAACGGCATTTCTTACAGCGCATGGTCTCTAGAGTGCCCGGAGACTCTCTGTCGCTTGTCTATCCGGAGGGCATGCTGTTTGGCGACATATTCAACTATGATACTATTAACGGAACCATCGTCGGAGCCATTCCGTCTGCCTTGCTTAACTCCAGAGGGGTATTGGAAAGTCTCGGTTTCTCCAGTTTAGAAGATCACTACAGAACCCGTCTGTCGAATCCTGGCATCCTCTGTTCTTCCAATCCGAAGTATCACCTTTTTGCATATGACTGCCTGACGAATCTTGGTCTCCGCGGTTGCGACTCCCGCATCATCCTGCGACGAGGCTTTGCTGAACTACAGAAAGACGGAGGGGTGTCGTTCAAGGGCAAAGACGAACCGATTTTCGACACTGAACAGGTCGACTGTTCGGCCATAGTGAACAAACTTGCTGCGGCTGTCAATCAGAGCAATCCGACTTATTTTTACACCCACACTTGCAGTATGCGGACCCATTTCGGCATGAAGGTAAGACTGTGCAATGTTCACCGTTGCCGATGGTGGGTGTCTCCTCCAGCAGACTCGCATACTAACCACTGCCTGTTGTAACGCTTCGCTCTATAGGTGCTGTTCGCATGGCTCGCTAGCGAGGAGGCTGTCGATATGATCTGTAGCGGGCACGAATCGCCTCGGCAACGAGAGGCGTTGCGTCAAACGGTGATCGATGCGTGCGGTGTTCTGTTGTTGAGATCATGGATGGAAATGATTCATATCTGGATCCATTACATAACCACGAGCCCAGAACATCCTATTGGGGACGTGACAAAATTCTTGTTCAGGATGGAGCTACAGGACGCAAAAGCCAACTTGCCACACGTACATGCGCTGGTGTGGACTACGGACAACTTGGAAACCCAAGAGGGGCTGGATAGGGCTCTCGACAGAATCAGAGGTTTCGTGCTTGACATTATCCGGCCTGAAGAAAGGGAGCAGTACCTATCTGATGGTGTATTCGCTAACGATGAAGCCATCGTTTGTTTTCTGGAGATGATCCAGAGTTTCTTGACCCATCATCACAGCAGGCGTTGTTTCATTGCAAACAGAAAAGCGATGGCAGAAGATCCAGGCTCTGTTGTGTTTCGGTGCAAAGCGAATTACAACTGGGTGGCGAACCCCTTCCCGAGCCGCCATTCGATGGTTACGTTACCTATAAAGCATACCGCGGAAGCGAACGAGGTCCTGTTAGCGCTGGGATTTGCAATGGAGGACAGCTACGGCCGGTTTGTCCCAATAGCCGCGTTCCTCAAGGCCAGCAAACACTACCCACCGGCGCACGGGAACGAAGGCATCATATCTCCGGTGTTCGGACAACTTGCATGTCGTAATCCTAATATGGGTAATGTGCAGTTTGCCAGTGGCTTTACTCTTTCGAGGTATTTGACGAAGTACATTGTGTCGATCGACTTGTACAACACCATTCGTATCACACCACCGAAGCTAAATGAGGACAAGGACCATTTTCACGTGCACGGAAAGGAGCTGCCTAATCAAAAGATAACTGGCAATCGTCTGCTGGAAAAGAAACTGTCAAAGGGCGATGAGGCGTGCAAGAAGACGGTGAAGCACCGTGAGGGCAGGGCTGTGAATGTTGCTGAGTTCTATATGCATCTCTTTGGTTACAGTCCGATCTTCACGAACATGAAGTTTCATCACGTCATTACCAAGCCGTACGAAGAAAGGGCGTCGCGAGTTAGACCGAAGCCCATTGTTGGCATAAGCGCTCAGCACCGAATCCAGCATCGGGCATTGTCTGCTATTGATTGCATTCCTTCTCAGTATGCGAGGGTTCACAAACGCTTTCGACTCTGGAGAAGGTTCGTGCCCAGCCAGGTTCAGTTGATCTATGACGACCTGCAATCTTCTCTATGTACCAGCGATGTGACAAGGTTCAGCGCCCGTCCTCCGGAACTCCTCTTTGTAGGCAAACAAGGGCAGTACTTTCGGTGGTTCAAGCAGACAACAAGCAAGGGTAATATCAATGATCTGGTGGACGACGCATTGCAGCTATTGCGACCGCGTTTGTCTGAATCCAGCTGGCTGGACGGTTTCAATTCTGTTATTCAAGTGCGGTGTGCTGCAATACCATACGTGCTGGAGACATTGCGTGCAGCGAACCATGCCTGGTTTCATGCCGACGGCTACCGAGATATGGTAGACTTATTCGCCGCCTTGAATGTTGCGAGCACGGCTACCCATCTGTCGTTGTTGGAGAGCCAGATGTTTCACAGATTTGTTGTTGACGAAGAGCTGCCCATCGTGTGGTACGATAGCATTCGGCCCACTCGTACTACCAGTTTTTTAATCCATTTACTACTCAGTATGGGTAGTTTCAGGGATGAGTACGAGCTCTTTTCGTGGGGCACGCTCAGGGAGTCTTTTGTTTGTGCTGGACTTCTGGACGAGGCCGATCCGCACATGTCCGCCTACAACTTGACTAGGGATTATGTCTCACAGCAGTTGGCGACCTTACCGAATGGGACGAGGACGTTCGATCGCTATCTGGTGGCCGCCTCCCAGACCATATCGGCCTTGTTTGTGCACAATCACCTCACGAGTGACGACGTACCTACTGTTCTGTACTGTCATGCCATCGCTGAAATGGAGGCTAAGGTCGCGGAGCACAAGCAAAAAAGGAAGACGGAGCTGGTGCAGTACATTCTCCTCCAGTTGGACGACTGTGGTATCGTGGGTTTGCCAGACGAAGCGAGTTGTCTTGCCGCCACCCTGACGACACCCTGTGCGTGGGACCCACTCGGAATGCCCCGCGCGCCCGATCAACCTGCCGAATCCTTCCAAGAGCAGAGAGCTTCTATCCGGTTGTGTGTGCAGCAGGTGACACACTACAGAGCGGGAACTGTGCACTACACTAAAGGGGTCTGTCATGTTGGTGCTGGTGGAGTTGGTAAGACAACTGTCTTGCTCCTCGAGGTCCTTTACGCTATATGTCAAGGCCTATCGACTGGAATCACTGCTATGCTGTCGGAGAGAGCACAGGAACTTGCAGGTTCCCACCTCCACGAGCTGTTTTGTCTCCCGGGGAGGAACATGCTATCTCCTGGACAAATGGCCGAAAGAGCCATTGCCGCCTTGTACAGGAAGCCGGAGAAACTGGAATATCTGCGAACCCTTGACGTACTCGCTTTGGACGAAGCTGGTGCAGTGTCTGCCGAAACTCTTTCGGCAATGTGTCACGTCCTCCGGAATATTCGAAACAACAACAAGCCGTTTGGCGGCGTGCTGGTACTGTGTACGATGGATTACTTGCAAATTGATCCTGTCTCTGGCCGGCATCCCTTGATGACGCCAATGTTCACGACATGTTTTTATTTCAAGGAATTGATGCATTCCGTCCGGGCTGCTTGGGACAACGATTGGAAGAGGATACAGGCCATTACAAGAATGACTTCGGATGAGCTGTCGAGTCAACGGACTCGAGACGAATTTGTCGCTCTCATGGTCTCGTCCTGCACTTTTGTGACGAGTCTTGACGATCCTCGGCTGCCCCGCAACGTCCTGTATGCCTTTGGGAAGAAGGATCCGATTCGTATACAGGAGAAACGTATTCTTAGTGGCATCAAGAGTCAGACGGCTGTGCCGTACAGGGTCTCTGTTGCGTTGGACGAAGAGCGGACTATTGATGGAAACTTTCGGTTGGCGTCATCGATCACGTCGAGGAGTCTGGACAAACAGCTCAAGGAGCAAAGGGAGCTTGTCCTGTACCCCAAGGGCCGTTACCAGATCACGTACAACAAGCACGGGGAATTTTCGAATTCTCAGATGGCCATTCTTTTCGACCTGCCGTCCGCCGAGGCGGTTGCCAGGAAAGCGCCTATTGTTCTGGTCGTCGCCCCACCGGGATGCAGGCATATCCCCGACTCCGGCGTTTCCAAAGCGACTCTGCTGGCCGACGGCTGGACAGAGCGAGCCATTGGTGTCCCAAGAAGACAGGATGTCCAGAACACCACGGGTTCTCTGCGAGCGAAAAGACAGCAGTATGGGCTGCGGCATCACATTGGCACCACCTTGCATGGTGTGATGGGACAGACACTAGCTTCCCTACTGACTCGAATTGAGAGAGGCGGCAAATCTCAGCCGTATGGTCTCTGGCTGGCCGCACAAGTTGTAGTGCTGCTGTCTCGCACTAGGTACGCTCGGGATACATACTTCTGGGTGCCTGGAAACAATACTCCTGAAAAGACTGCGGAGGCGTTGTATGATATCCTTTGCGTTTCCACCCGCTTCAGATTGCATTTGACAAAGCTTCTGCAAGGACTTTGCCGTGGAAGCGGTGCAGAGGTTGCTGCCTCGCCTTATGCAATCGATCATTCGACGAGTGTTTTTCGGGCGAAGGACATCGCACTACCAACCCATAGGCTCGGGTACGTGTATCTGCTGGTATCTCTGCGGGACCTCCAGCACGTTTATATCGGTTCGACAGCAGATCTCATGCAAAGATGGGATCGACACAATCGAGGTTTTGCCGCAAAACAGACAGCTCCTGGGCGTCTCCGTCCCTGGGCACTGCTCTCTTATATTGTTGGGTTTGATGGCGACAGTCATCTCTATCAAGTTATCGAGAATGTTTGGATTCGGAGGAAGCTCGACATGATTGCTGATGGTCGCATCCACGCGACTGTGGAGCTTGTTCACAACTCGGGTAAGGATGTGGTAGAGGAATACAACTCCTCGCATCCGGGCAAAAAGCTGTTGTTTGTCAGCTGTGGCAGCGTCGAAAGATACGGTCAGGAGCCCCCACGAGACGGTGAGATATGACCGCGGCAAGGTCGCACTGGTGCGACATTGGCGCGGTGTTTCTACGACATTGGTTTTCGCACAGTCCGTGTCTCTCAGATGCACAGCCAGAGGCTGTGCCGTGCATTGCTTGTACATATAGCTGCATTAATTATAGTCTATGTATCTTATCTCTTTTCTGTTTGGTGTTATTTGCGGATGCACGGTGCTTTGCAGGGTCGCCCTGAGTGTAAAAGGCTGTTCCGCTTGGACTATGAATCGAATCGAATCGAATCGAATCGAATAACGTCTAAGGTGCTACTGGTGCTGCCCGTGCGAACGAGACTGTCTTTCATAATACTCTCTGTTGTGTATAAGCTTTGTATTGTTCCATTACTACTGCTTGTGCCGACGAGACGCCACTGCTCTATCGCTGCATATCTGCTTCGGAAGCTAAATTAACAGCTACTTAGATGGCTCATTATTTCGGACGACTGACACTGTTATTAGTGTCATTATTTCATACGACTGGAACCGTTACCGATCGACGGGTCATTCTTTCGCACGAATGCGATTACCGAACGTATCGCGACGGCGACTTAGAAGTGCTCCGTCCTACAGGCTAGCAGAACGGTGGTGGCTGTCTCCAAGGTCGCTGCAATTGCTGGTACTGGTACATTACAGGTCGCCGTATCGGCACGACAAAACGGGGGTGGCAACAGCATCGTGCAACTAAAGTTATGTTTACCGGTTGAGTTCGCAATTAGTAAGTCTTTAATATAGATGTGCAGTGTGCCTCCGCGAGAATGTTATTCGTTGCTTCTTCCCGTTACGAAGGCAGCGATATGGAAGGGAGTAAAAGAAACGTTGATTGCTTGGCTTTCGTTGCAGCTGGAGCCTCGTGGATACGTAGTAGTGTGGTGGTGGCGGCAGGTTGAGCGATCGCCACTTTGTATTGAAACGGAGAAAATGAAATATAATTACCCGAGTGTTGCTTGGGTTGGGCTTTGATGCATAGGTTGAGTGTATCGACTGTCGGTTGCGCTTACGAGCCGTCGGTTAATGCAAGGGAACAAACGGAGGTAGCTGCTGGGGCTTGGGTTGTTCTTGCCACCGAATGTTCTTGGAGTATAACAAGGAGTGACCTCCGCAGCAGAGCGAGCCCTGAAAATGGATGTGCTGGTCAGCTGGGAATGCAGGAAATATACTGGGTTGACGTGGGTTGCTTGTTGTCGTTGGTGCCGCCCTTCGTTCCCTGACATGGGTTGTGTGTTGTCAGCGGCAAAGTAACCAACGTAGGGCGGCTTGCATGTTTTATAGGGCCATGCAGAACCCCCAACGGGAGACTAATTAGTCTCCCTTCTTCTTCTCCTCCAGGAGATTGGACATCTCCCTCGCGTAGTGCCCCATTTCACAGAGGAACTGCTTGAAGAGGTACGGGTCGTTCTTCATCACCGTCAACAGCGCGCTGTAGTAAGTCTTCAAAAAGAGGTCGTTCAGCTTTCCAGGAGCATTCTCGCTCGGGAACACACCAACACTAGCGCATTCCTGGTACAGTGAGTCGAGTTGGGCCCGTACTTCTTCCGACACGATGGAGTATTTGCCGGCCCTGTACAGAGAGTGAAACCCCTGCAATTGTCTCAAAAGACCCCTGCGCTTCATCATGTTCTCGCATGGCGTACCGTCGGCGTTCGTCCCACCGTTGTCTGGAAGGGCACCTTCCTTCTCTAGCAAACAGACGAAAACGCCCTCCACCATTCCAACAACCTCGTGATTGTGGAGTCCTTTCTGCTGTCGCAGGAAACCCATCTTCTCCGTGCTGAGGTCCGTCGTCTTGTTGCACCGTTCACACTTGATCAGCGTGGTCGCAACCTCGCTGCCAGGGCCATCAAATAAGTCCCGTGCGCACTTAATCTCCTCGGAGAAAAAATGTTCTTCCACTGCCGTACAGTCGTTCTTGTCATTGAGGAGTCTGCCGAGTTCCTTCGTGGTCGTCTCCTCGTCTTCTCGAACAGTGCCAACGCACAGGTAACCTCCATCCTGCTCGTCCTCAACGTCCTTAGCATCCATGAAGTAGAGGCTTGGATTGTTAAAGGGGTACGGACGAGCCATGACAACAACCTTTTTGCGCGGCGTGGCGGCGCCCTCTTCACCTGGAGCTCCTTCGCTGGAAGAGGCGTCCATACCGATAAGACTGGTGGGCACGCCATTGATCTCATGGCGCTCCTTCACCTTTCCTTTTTGAACCCAGCTCTCGACAATGTCGTCACTCGAGGTCTCCGAGGCGGTGTCCTCCTCGCCTACCGTAACCAGAGCGTCAACGGCTGCTGTTGCGGGCTCGGCTGACGGGAGCAACATTAACGGCAGAAGCACATGCAAGTGAGCGAAGTTCTTGTATGGCATCCGGTACATGCTCGAATAGCGGGCAAGCTTATAACCACAAGATATCATCGGATAAGTACTCGTACCTGTTGCAACTTTCTTCTCCTGGCGCTGCGTCGGCTCCTCCTTCACCATCACCTCCTTCTTGACCTTCACCTCTTGTTTGATCATCGCCTCCTTCTTGGTCGACGCCTCTTTCTCGAGCATCATCGCCCCCTTCCTCTTTGGCTCTTCCTTGGGTGTCCACTTCTCCTTGCTCTTGGGCTCCTCCTTGCTCTCCGTTGGCTTCGTCGCATGGACGGACGTCGTCACCTCGGTCGAGCGCTTCTTCTTCCCTGGCGAGGCGGCCTGCTTCATCTCCGCATCAAAGGATCTTGGGTTCTTGCGGGCCCCCAAAATAGGAGGAGACAAGGAAGGATGCTTGCCCCTCCTCACAGGAGAGGTGGGAGGCGTGCTGTACACGTACATGCCCCTCATCGGCGACATTACCATATGCTCGCCTGCCATCTCATCCATGGGCTCGTCCAGCACACCACCTTCGTCGTTGAGCTTCCTGGGCGGTTCCTCGGGCAGATCATCATCGTCCTCGCTCTCGCTCTCGGTCTCTTCTCCGTAGGGCCCGCTCGTGGCAACGTCCGTGCCATTTCCACCTTCGATTGGTTGCCCTGACGACAGGCTCAGGAAAGATGGCATACCATTGCTTTTCATGCGTTCAGCAAGAGAACGACCCGCGGGAGTAGAACCTGTTGTGACGACCAGCATGCGCTGTGCCTGGGACGGTTCAGCCACAATGCTCTCCATATCAACAGCGGGAGGATGTGCCACAGTGCGCTGTGCCTGGGACGGTTCAGCCACAATGCCCTCCATATCAACAGTGGGAGGATGTGCCAAAATGCGCTGTGCCTGGGACGGTTCAGCCACAATGCTCTCCATATCAACAGCGGGAGGATGTGCCACAACGCTTTTCGAGTCGACAACAGGAGGCTGTTCCGGCTCCGTCACGTCCATTTCGACAGAGGTATTCGAAGTGCGCACAACGTCCTTCAGTACGATTTTGTAGGTTTCGAGGTAGTTGTCCTTGAAGTCAATGAGTACATGCCAAAGGCTTCTTTTGTCGTTTCTTCCGAACTCGATATACTTGTCGTCTTTGAAGCACACAAACGCCAAAGTCGCCCTCTTGTACTTGCCAAAACCAACCTTCATGTTTCCCATGTCCAGGATGGTATCTTCCTGTTCATGAATACCATGGGGACAATAGAAGCCGCCAATGGGGTTCGGCATTCGAATGTGTGCATACGCTGCCAACCTTTTATTGACTGACGCCCTGTCTCGTTTCACGTACCACGTTCCCTCTTCACTATCGTTGTTGTCATTGTTGTTGTTGTTGTCGTCCATGATGATCAGTTGCTGGATTGACTCGATTGGAATTGTGAGTGCTTCCTCATAGGTGCGCAACTATTTCTTCCCTTTGCATCCGCTGCACGGTTCTGGATTCGCTTCAATGCCATCCGGGACGGGTCGTCCAAACAGATCTACTTCAATGCCTCCTCAAATGTTCTATCCAGCAGATCCATACACCTGAACTGCCGCGATGCGGCTTCAACCTACACTGAAATCTTTTACAAGATCGCGGTTCTCATCCCGAGTGGTAAGAAAACACGGTCGTTGAACAAAGGCGGATTAAGATCTACATACCTGTACAAGGCACCATTAACAGCCCGTGGCTTTGCTTCAACAACAGGTAGGCTGTGCATCAAACGTCTCCTGTACTATTACCTCATGGGTTGAACGCATGGACTCGTTGTTGACAGTGAATGCGGTGTCATCACCGAGTCATATGCTGAAAAAGTATCCAACAGGTGCTTTCAGTTCAACCGCACCATGTCGATCTTATGCCGATAAAAAAAGAGTAAGCCAGATTTATGTAGGAGTCGCCTCCCATATTGATGAAAAAATGAGCTCTAAGAGATAAAAAGTGAGCTCTAAGAGATAAAAAGTGAGCTGATGATCCATTCTGTATTTAGTTGATGCCGGTACCACCCTTCTATGAGCAGTGCCATCACACTGGTACAATATTAATCGGCCCGGTCCATTTTTTATTGGCCCGCTCTCCTTGAGGTCGCGCGAACGGATCTTTCTCTGCTACTGCAACATAAAGATTTAATAGCCCCGGTCTAATTATCGTTGAAGGCACACGATTGCTCTTCTACCTTTCTGGACTTCGTCTGCTCATATTGTGCCGTTCCAACCACTAATATAGCATAACATGCCCTCGTATACTTTTGATGTCGGAATTATCCTTGAAAGGTTCTCCTCTACTACGGGGTACTTCCAGCCCGAACACGACATTGTGTCAGCGAGACACTTTACAAAGAGGCATGATGATAAGAGCCAGTTCCACGGAAAAGTTGTCATTGGTAGACTGTTGTCCATCACGACCCCTCAAGGACCTTCGTCAAGAGTACCCAATGTAATCAGCAAGACAGTTCCCGGTGGCCCCAAGCGCACGCGTATGATGAACGAGAAGACCGCTCAGTATTCCAATTTGCTCATCTTCGGGGACTACTACAACCCCCCTAATTGCTTCGCCCTGTTTGTAAATAAGAAAATGTTCTTTCAACGTTTGTTCGGTGACGATCACGCAAGTTCTGGGACCGTTCGCATTGGAGATGTGTTCGCCTTGAAGGATCCCAAGATGTCGGATGAAACCCTTGGCGAGAGCATCATCATCCTGAGGGAACCTGTGTGCGTTGCCTCTTTGATCCCTACTGGTTGGCCCACTACTGCGGTGCAGACCTCCCACAAGGGCAACCACCAGGTCTACTTCGATGACATCGGTAAAGAGATCAGAGTGTACGGATGCCGGGTCATCAACACTTCTCATCCCGCGACAGTCTGCTCGGGTTACACCTGTGATCGCCAGGGCAGGTGCTCCGGATGTTTCGGCAAATCCCCCACGACCAATCCTATTGTTCTCCACTGTGATTTGGAAGTGCTCGATACCCCCGAGTACAAGGCTGGCGACTGTTACTTCCAAGGTTTTACATCCTTCAGATTCACCGAAGCGTTCTTCGCTGATATTTCGGACCTTTCTACAAAGCACACCAAAGATATCATCGCCATGCACGGTACGCTTCAAGCATCAATCGATGCAATGGTCAGTTTTGTGAATCAGCACGGAGGCTGGCGGATCTGTGGATGGCACCGCGCTGGTGTCCGTGCCGCGGACGATGCTGCCGAGAACGTGCTCAGTAGTGACACCGTTGGTCATCTCAGCCTCGTGGAACCGAGCGAACCTCTCGTGTTGTTGTCCCAGGCTTTCCTCGATCTTCTTATCGACACACCCAACGATGATATGGAGCCACCCGCGCCTCCTCCTAGAGAACAAAATGACGGGCTGGCCCATGCAAGTCCCGACGTGCGCGATGACATTCTCCGTGGTCTTGCCACCGTTGCGACCAGCCCTCCTCCCAAGCAGCCCCGAAAGAGGAAAGCAGCAGGGCAAAAGAAAGCACCACCGCCCACCTGTCCACCAGAGACTGCTGATGTGTGATAGGATGAGGCTGTCGCTTTCGCCCTACATGACAGCAGATCTTGTGGGTGGTCGGGTATTTCTATTTAATGTTATAAATCTTTTTCTGTTCTTTAATTCTTCTCTTCACCATTGCTCCTTTGTACTTATTCCGTTCGTGCATATATAATTCTTTTCCAGCCTGCTATTTCTCATCCCGTCCCCCCACCTAGAACCGTCCATCTAGTTTTCCCCGAGCAGCATTGCAATGACTTACACGGGAGGACTGTATGTATTGCATCGAATCGAATCCAAGGAG
>JAVCKV010071932.1:0-62177 GCA_032274145.1 Herpochondria borealis | reverse complement strand
CCTGGGGAACTAAGAGGGTTTGGCCGACCTCGATTTGAGAAGGATTCACCAGTTGATTTAAGGTCACCAGCTGTTGCGGAGTGGTGTGATGGAGTCGCGCAATTTTGCTGAGCGTGTCGCCCGCTTGCACGAGGTAGCCGTTTTGAGTGCTCTTTTGTTTTGGCGTAGCAGTGGAGCTTGAAAGCTGCTATCTGAGGCTGCTGAGATCTTGCGCGATTTTCGTGAGCTCTTTTTCTTTTAAGACGATTTTTTCACGAAGTGCCGCAGGGGATTCTCCGACGGCGGATAGCGTCAGCGCCGCGAGAAGCGAGGAGGTCAGAGTGATTTTTTTCATAACAATCCTGATAATTAAGATTATTTTTTAATCACCTTTTTTGTCTTTAAAAATAGCGACTGCATAACTACCTGTTTCGGCGACCAAAAATTCAAGTATTGCACCACCTAACTCGTCAACCTCAGCAGTTGCATTAAAGTCTGGTTCAATTAAGTAGTGATCTTTCGAGCTAAAAAGTTGACCAATAACCTGGCCATCACTTGGGCCCGCTCCAACAACGGCCACACGGATCAACAGATTAGAAACAGTTGGCTGATCAGCTACGCAGAACGAGGAAGCGCTCAGTAATAGGGTTACCGCATAACGATATTTCACAGACACTCTCCATAGTATGTTTCATACTATACAAAACATAGCATTATTGAAACCTGGGCTCAAGACTTATCCACTTGCCTTGTGTGCAGCCCTGGGTCATCTGTATTGACTGAACGCGGCACAGGTTTCATACTTACCCTAAGGGGTTGCGAACACCCCGTGAGGCGCCAGCCGAAGAATCGCATCCAATATCTAACAAGTCACTCAGGCCGCGACTAACCCGTCAACACGGACGGATACATTGCGATCTACTGCTGAACATAGAGGATGCACATGCCGTCATTAAACCAAATTACCGTTAATCAGCTTGCCCGTCTTATTGGGACTCCGGACTGTCCGGTTATTGTCGATCTGTGCATCGATGAAGATTTTTCTCTTGATCCACGCCTGATCCCTTCTGCGTTTCGATACCCGTTTTCTGCCGTGGCTGAACTTGCAGATTTTTGTCATGGTAAATCTGTTGTTGTGTATTGCCAGAAGGGTAAGAAAATCAGTGAAGGGGCCGCAGCCATATTGCGAGCACGCGGTATTCGGGCCGAGGTTCTTCAGGGTGGGCAGTTTGCGTGGCGGGATGCCGGACTGCCGTTAGTGCCTTTCGCAAAAATACCGTTGTCTACTGATACAGGGCTTGCTGTTGCTGACGCTGTCGGGAGCAGGTCGCGATCATTGTGGGTGACACGTCATCGGCCCAAGATTGACCGCATAGCTTGTCCGTGGCTGATTCGTCGGTTCATAGATCCCGATGCTGAATTTCTGTTTGTGGCACCTGCCACAGTGCTTGATGTTGCTGAAAAATTTAATGCTGCCGCGTTTGATGTTGAGGGAGTTTTCTGGAGTCATCGCGAAGAACTCTGCACCTTTGACACGATGATTACAGAGTTCGAGCTCAACCTTAAAGCCTTAAACACCGTGGCTTCTGTAGTGCGTGGCGCAGATACCAACCGGCCGGATCTCGCACCTCAGTGCGCAGGGCTGTTGGCGATGTCTGTTGGATTGTCTCGCATGTATAAGGATGATCTTGCACAACTTGACGCTGGAATGATGCTTTACGATTCGCTGTACCGCTGGGCACGCGACGCTATGGACGAAGGACATGACTGGCCTGCCGTGAACAATGCAGCTAGCAATAACCCGGTAAGTTAGCCATGCAAAATGAATCGGTGAACAGTGAGGCTCCCTCACTGTGGCAAGCAATAGTGGTGTGGGCGAAGATTGGTGTTTTGTCTTTTGGCGGACCGGCCGCACAAATAGCACTGATGCACCGCATGATCGTTGATGAGAAGCGATGGCTCAGTGAAAAGGAATATTTAAATGCCCTGAGCTTTTGCATGCTGCTGCCGGGGCCAGAGGCGATGCAACTGGCGACCTATGCGGGTTGGAGGCTGCATGGCGTCATTGGCGGTCTGGCAGCCGGGTTGTTGTTTGTGGTGCCAGGGGCTATCGTGATTTTCGCGTTGGCGGCGATGTATGCGTATTACGGCAGTGTGCCGTTAGTAAGCGCGCTGTTTCTAGGGATTAAAGCGGCTGTGATTGTGGTTGTCATAGAGGCGCTGCTTCGTGTTGCTAAAAAAGCGTTGACCCTGCGCGTGCATTGGCTGATCGCTGCGGCGGCTTTTATCGGGATCTTTTTTCTGAATCTGCCGTATCCGTTGATTATTCTCACCGCTGCTGTTGTGGGTTATTTTCTGGCAGACAGGACGACTGAGACTGCGAAGACTCAACAGAACTTGAAGCACCTGTTTCCTGGAACCTTACTGACTGTTGTGGCTGGGTTACTTATCTGGTGGGTGCCATTATTGGTTATTCAGCTTGCGGCACCAGACAGTATTCTGGTTGAGCTTGGTCGGTTTTTCTCGACGCTTGCGGTGGTCACTTTTGGCGGTGCCTATGCGGTACTTGCTTACCTGGCGCAAGATGTGGTCAGCCAGTATGGCTGGCTGACTACTGGCGAGATGATGGATGGTCTCGGTCTGGCTGAAACCACTCCGGGTCCGCTGATTCTGGTGACTGAATTCGTGGGCTTTATTGCAGCGTTTCGTGAAGGGGGTTTGGCGTTAGGTCTTGCCGGGGCCGCGGTCACCTTGTGGGTGACATTTGTGCCCTGTTTCCTTTGGATATTTGCCGGTGCGCCGTACATTGAATGGATAGGTGCCCAGCCCCGACTCAAGGGCGCTCTATCTGCGATTACGGCCGCTGTGGTCGGGGTTATCCTTAATCTGTCCCTTTGGTTTGGTCTGCATGTATTTTTTGATTCTGTGGAATACATGCAGATTGGTCTGTTCAAGGTCTGGACACCCGATTGGACTACGCTGAATGGACTGGTTGTCCTGCTGACGGCGCTGTGTGCTGTGTTAGCCTTTGTCTTTCACTGGGGCATTACCAGAATTCTGTTGGTTTCTGCTGTCTTTGGATTGGTATTGCTTCAATTCTTTGGCTAGCGGTACCCGCTGCTCACTAAAACTAAATTTAAGGTGGTACGAGGTGTTTTGGTGGGTGTAAAATGGCGCGGTATGCAATGTACAGCGGCTGCGGACTGCCGCTGTGGTGTCTGCTTAGTCTAATGGTCTGAGTTAGCCTAAGGTACCTAAAGTTGTTTAGGGCCTGCATACGGTGCTGTTCTGTGCAGATCTGCAGTGTGAATGCGCCTGCCTGCCATGCCCCCTTACTTTTCTCAAGACAGGATTGAAAACACTATGATTCGGCATTTAAAAACATCGATAAGCGCAGCCGAAAGGGCGCAAGACGATGCGCAAGTGCGATCAACCGTTGAAAGTCTGCTGGCCGATATTGAAGCCAACGGCGATGTGGCGGTAAGGCGATTGTCTGAAAAGTTTGATAGCTACTCACCGCAAAGTTTTCGGTTAAGTGACAGTGAAATTGATGCTGCAATGAGCAAGGTCTCTGCGCGCGAAATGGCCGACATCAAATTTGCCCAGGTCCAGATTCGAAAGTTTGCGGAAGCGCAGCGTGCTTCAATGACTGACATCGAGGTAGAGTCAATGCCCGGGGTGATTCTGGGTCACAAGAATATCCCGGTGCAGTCGGTTGGCTGTTATGTGCCGGGTGGAAAATTCCCGATGGTGGCTTCTGCGCATATGTCAGTGCTGACAGCCAGTGTGGCGGGCGTGCCCCGCATTGTCGCTGCGGCACCGCCACAAAACGGCGAGCCGCATCCGGCCATCGTTGCGGCGATGAAAATGGGTGGCGCGCATGAAATCTATGTCATGGGCGGTATTCAGGCGGTGGGCGCGATGGCGTTGGGTACTGAGACAATAAACCCTTGTCACATGATCGTTGGGCCGGGTAATGCGTTTGTTGCAGAGGCCAAACGCCAGTTGTTCGGGCGGGTCGGGATTGATTTGTTTGCAGGGCCCACTGAAACCATGGTCATCGCCGACCAAACCGTCGACGCGGAATTATGTGCCACGGATTTACTGGGGCAAGCAGAGCACGGCTACAACTCACCCGCTGTTTTGCTGACAAACTCTGAGACGCTGGCCAAAGACACAATGGCCGAGATTGAGCGGATACTGAAAATTCTGCCGACTGCTGAAACCGCCAGTGTCAGTTGGCGCGACTATGGTGAAATCATTGTGTGCGATACCTATGACGAAATGCTGCAGGTGGCTGATGACATGGCTTTTGAGCACGTGCAAGTCATGACTGACCGCGACGACTGGTTTTTGGAACACATGACTTGCTACGGTGCTTTGTTTCTAGGGGCTCGTACAAACGTTGCTAATGGCGACAAGGTGATCGGGACCAACCACACGTTGCCAACTAAAAAGGCAGGTCGTTATACTGGCGGGTTGTGGGTAGGAAAATTCCTTAAAACGCATAGTTACCAGAGAATATTAACTGATGAAGCGGCTACGCTGGTTGGCGAATACGGATCTCGATTGTGTATGCTGGAAGGTTTTGTTGGGCATGCAGAACAATGCAACGTGCGAGTGCGTCGACATGGTGGACGTAACATCGCCTACGGGACGGCTGCTGAGCCAGTGGATTAAGCGTTAAGCACTGTCCGTAAACTGTCACTTTAAATTTAAACAGAATTAACGCAATGAAACTACCATCGACACCATCATTCAAACTTACTGGCAGGCGTGCTTTGGTTATTGGCGGGTCAAGTGGTATTGGCTTAGGCTGTGCTGTGGCACTGGCTGAAGCCGGCGCGCATGTCGTGATGGCTGCTCGCGGTGAACAAGCCTTGAATCAGGCGGTTGATGCGGTCAATGCTGCCGGGCACAGCGCTGAGGCGTTGTTGATGGATATTAGTGATATAGAGTCACTGACTTCTGCGATGAAATCACAACAGGCTTTTCATGTGGTGGTGAATTCTGCCGGCACTGCTGCCCATAGCCCGGCACTAGAGACCACAGTCGCGGACTACCAGCGGGTGATGGACGTCAACGTTCGCGGTGCCTACTTTGTATCAACCGGTGCTGCACATGGCATGGTAAAGGCTGGTATAGCAGGTTCTATTATTCATCTCTCATCGCAAATGGGTCAGGTCGGCGGGATTGATCGGGCGGTATATTGCGCGTCTAAGCATGCGCTAGAAGGTATGGTTAAATCGATGGCGATTGAATGGGGGACGCATAACATCAGGGTCAACACCATCAGCCCGACATTTATAAAAACACCGTTAACAGAAGTGACTTTCAACAATCCAGAACGTGTGGCGTGGATTAAGTCGAAGATAAAGCTGGATAGAATTGGCGAAATTGAAGACATCATGGGTAGCGTTTTGTATTTGGCTTGTGATGCGTCAGCGCTGGTGACCGGAACCACTCTGATGGTTGATGGTGGCTGGACTGCTGGTTAACCTGAATTTAATATTCAATAAAGATAAATTATGACTGACACAAGCAACCTTCCAGGCTTCGATCCCAAGTGGAAAGATTTCCCTGACTACATTATCGGTATTACCAAAGAGATTTGGGAAGACCGCCAGATCGCGACGCTGCACCAGTACTATGCAGATGACATCATCGTGCGGTCTCCGTCTTCTGTGGTGCGTGGCAATAAGGGGGTAATCGCCGCTACTATGGCGACACTGGCAGAATTTCCGGATCGCCAATTGTTGGGTGAAGATGTGATCTGGAGCGGGCAGCACGACACCGGCTACTTGTCATCACACCGCATTTTGACCACGGCCACCCACAACAAGCCCGGTGTCTATGGTGAGCCGACTGGAAAAAAGCTGCGTTATCGGGTTATTGCAGATTGTGCAGCCATGAAAAACCAAATATACGACGAGTGGTTGATCCGTGATCAGGGCGCGATAGTGCGTCAGTTGGGTGTTGATCCGCGACAGTATGCTTATGACCTGATCGAACGCGAAGGTGGTGCAGAGAATTCTATCAGGCCGTTGACTCCTGCAAATGACAGGCAGGGTGATTACCTTGAACACGGTAATGATAACGAATACGGGCAGCAATATGCCGAAACTCTGCGCAGCATTATGGGCGCTGACATGGCAGCTATTCCAGCGCAGTACGACCGTGCTTGCGCACTGGAGTTGCCAAGTGGCATTTCAGCAAGTGGCTGGCAGGCTGCGGATGAGTTTTGGATGGGGCTTCGAGCTGCATTCCCCAGTGCTACCTTTACCATCGATCATTGCATTGGTCGTGAAGACCCCATGTACTCACCACGTGCTGCGATACGCTGGTCGCTTCATGGCAGGCATGACGGTTGGGGTGCGTTTGGTGTGCCGACGGGGGCAGAGGTTTATATTCTGGGTATAAGCCATGTTGAGTATGGCCCTTACGGAATTCGCCGTGAATGGGTTGTTATTGATGAAACTGCGATCTGGAAACAGATTAATCTGAAAACCGGCTGATTTGTATCATTTATAAAGGGGTAACTTAGACTGGGTAAATCCCTTTTTTGCATAAGATCTGCTATTGCCTTTCATGATAATTAGCACAAAGCCTCTTGAGTATTAGGGGCCAAACTTACGTTGCATTTTACCGGATCCTCGTCGGCGTGTGCCGAATCTACAGGACTCATTCAGGCTCGACCATGACACCACAAGAAATGGAAAAACGAATAGTTCGTTACGGCGATCTTAAACCGTGTCGCACTGCTTTTATAGATGCACATACGCCTGGCTCTGATCAAAAAGAGAACTTCACGATTATAGGTGCGGGCGTATCAGAGAGTGCTGATCAGCACGTGCATATCAGTGATTCACCGGGTTTTAATATTGGTGCGGCGGGTCAACCACCGCGTTGCCGTAACTCATTGCACACCCACACCACTGCAGAAGTTTTTTTTGTACTGAAAGGGCGGTGGCGTTTTTTTTGGGGACGCTGGGGTGATACTGGTGAGGTTGTTCTTGAAGAGGGGGATCTGATCAATATTCCCACTGGTATGTTCCGTGGCTTTGAAAACATTGGTACAGACTACGGAATGATTATGGCTGTACTGGGTGGTGATGATGCTGGTGGTGGCGTTGTTTGGGCGCCGCAGGTGATCGAAGAGGCTAGTTCACATGGTTTAGTGCTTGGTGAAAACAGCGTGCTGTACGACACCAATAAAGGGCAGTCTTTGCCTGCGGGTATTAAGCCAATGCCAGTGATGGAAGACGCGGCTATCGCAAAACTGATAGAGCCATCCAGCGCTGATGTTGTACCCCGTTTCGTCGCACGCTATTGGGATATGGTTGCGATGTCTGACAAACAACCAGCGTTAGTCTTAGGTGAACACGGCATGCTTAAGGACAAGCCGGGGTTCTTAATAGATATGATCACTCGCAAGTCACTGCCGGCTGAACTGTACTCTACAGATCGCCATGAAGTATTGATGGTTATGCACGGGCATTGGTCGTTTTGTTGGGAAGGGGGTGAAATGGTATTAGCGCCTGGTGATACTTGTGCTGTGCCTCCCGGTGTGAAGCATGCCCTTACCCCTGCTATGACCGGACATGCAAGCTTATTCAGAATTCGCAATACAGATGATCCGGCCGGACCGACGCACTGGCAATAGTGCTTCGCTGTTGATCCTTAACCCTAGTCAATTACAATAGATTTTAAACTCATGAGCAAAATTCAAAGTACCCATGTCGGGTCGTTACCTAGATCGCAAGAAGTAGTAGACTT
Source organism: Herpochondria borealis (assembly GCA_032274145.1). NCBI lineage: Eukaryota > Rhodophyta > Florideophyceae > Ceramiales > Ceramiaceae > Herpochondria > Herpochondria borealis. The sequence goes on along the minus strand of JAVCKV010071932.1, from coordinate 54,422 downwards.
TATTTTCAAGCGGGAAAAAGAAGAGCCATTTGATCAGGCCGACTTTGATCGCGCAATGACAGATGCTGTTGACAAGACTGTACAGCGTCAGAAGCAAGCCGGGATCGATATCGTCTCTGACGGTGAAACATCGAAGATATCTTATGCGACTTATGTAAAAGACAGGTATACCGGTTTTTCCGGCGACAGCGAACGTAATGCGCCTGCAGATTTATTGCAATTTCCCACTTTTTTAAAGCGTATTGCAGATGCTGGTGGAACACCACAGTATGCAAGGCCTATGTGTACGGGTGACGTCAAGTCGAAGGGGCAGGGGGAGCTTCAGAAGGATATAGACAACCTGAAAGCCGCGATGACAAAACACGGCATAGAGCGTGGCTTTATGAATGCAGCATCGCCGGGGGTGATATCGCTTTTTCTACAGAATAGCCATTATAAAAATCGCGAGGCGTATCTTGCTGCTTTAGCTGATGCGATGAAAGAAGAGTACGAGACTATTGTTGCAAGCGGGCTGGACCTGCAGCTTGATTGTCCTGATCTGGCATTGTCGCGGCACATGTTATTCAGTGAGCTTTCAGACAGTGAGTTTGTCAAGATCGCAGAGAGTCATGTGGAAGCGTTGAATCATGCGTTGTCCAACGTGCCTAAGGAAAAGGTGCGAGTACATATATGTTGGGGCAATTATGAAGGGCCGCACACTTGCGATATCGGTATGGATAAAATGCTGCCGACCTTCCTGAAAACCAAAGCGCGACATTTATTGTTTGAAACTTCAAACCCGCGACACGCACATGAATGGACAGTTTTTGAAGAGTCTAAGGCCCATATTCCTGATGACGTTGTACTGGTCCCTGGCGTAGTCGATACCACCAGCAACTTCGTCGAGCACCCGCAAGTAGTAGCGCAGCGGATTCAGCAGTTCGTTGATATTGTGGGGCACGACCGGGTGATCGCCGGCTCTGACTGTGGCTTTGGCACTTTTGCTGGTTTTGGCGCCGTGGATCCTGAGATCGCTTATGCGAAGTTGGCTGCGCTGGCTGAGGGTGCGGCGTTGGTTAAAGGTTAGCCGTTTGGGCAACCGGCAGTGCGGGTGTTGCGGTCTGCTGACACTCGGCGGTTGATTAAGATAGCAGGGGAATAGTTGTAAAAGTTGCAGACTACACCGGATACTAGATGTGGGTGGGTAGCGTTATAGGTTTTTCTATTCCTGGTGGCAGCGCCGCGTTATGCAACTCGCGGCACGGCCCAAATGGTGCTGCTGTAACATTCGGTTGTCGTTTTACTGCGTTGCATTTAAAAGATCATCGCTTGTTGGCGATATTTTTTCACGCTGTATGAAATCAGGTGCGTATGCAGCGCCCGGATGTCGGCCGGTTTGGCGCAGTGGGTGGTCTTTGGTGGTCTTCAATGTGCCACAGGTCCGTTGATTACGTTGATCATAGTGCTACAGATCTATGATCGAGGTTGGGGTAGGCGATTGCATGTCCCAGCCGTGTTGGCGCGTGTATCTGCGTTACCGCGAACGCAGAACGGTAAAGCATCAGGGAAAGCCACGAGAGATTCCCTGAATTGAAAAGCTGCAAGCAATCTCATCTAACTTGCCAACCTGGTCGCGCTCGCAGACATACAGATTGTCGTGCCGCCGCCATCTGTCTGACTACCTCTTTTGCGTAATCCTCGCTCACGGTATGATTCATTATGCATTTTACATCTGAAGAATTCGCGCGGCGCATTGCCAATAGTCAGTCTGATCTTAAAGAACGGGGTCTTGACGGTATCTTATTGTTTGCGCCGGAAAGTCATTTTTACCTGACCGGTTATGACACGTTCGGCTTTGCGATGTTTCAGTGCATGGTATTGCCGGCGGACAGTCCGGCGCATTTGCTTACGCGTGAGCCCGACAGGCGTCAGGCGCAACTCACATCAACACTCAGTGACGATCAAATCCATATCTGGGCGGATAAAGATGGCACAGATCCATACACGGATTTAAAAAAACTGATTTCTGATCTGGGGCTCAGTGGCAAGAAGCTGGGTATCGAAACCCGCACGGCAGGGCTTACTGCATGGCATTGGCAGCAGCTTAACCAATGCTTCGGTAACAGCGTTAATCTTGTCGAGGCATCTGACCTGGTAAGTCTGCGTCGGCGGCTTAAAAGTGCCACCGAAATTGACTACACCCGTCGTGCTGCGGCGCTAAGCGATGATGCGCTGAGCGCTGGTTTGGAGATCACACAAGCAGGTGCGTTTGAGGGCGATATTCTTGCCGCGATGCAGGGGGCGGTGTTTAAGGGGGGTGGTGATTACGCAGGAAACGAGTTTATTATTGGCTCGGGTGATGCGGCGTTGTTGTGTCGCTATTTTTCAGGCCGCCGACATTTAGACCCTGTTGATCAACTCACACTTGAGTGGTCCGGTGCTTATCGTAGGTATCATGCGGCGATGATGAGGACTCTGGTGATCGGTTCTGCCACTTTTAAGCAAAAGAAAATGCACGAGGCGGCGGTAGAGGCATTGGAAGCCAGTGAAGCAGCGATAAAGCCTGGCCGTCCGATGGGGGACGTGTTTGATGCGCATGCCCGCGTTTTTGATAAGCAGGGGTTGAATCACGCAAGAATGAATGCTTGTGGGTACGGCATGGGGGCTATCTATAATCCTATCTGGGTGGATTTTCCGATGTTTTATGAAGGTAATCCGTTAACGATGGAAGTCGGTAATGTCTTTTTTCTGCACATGATACTAATGGATTCTGACAGTAATTATGCAATGTGCTGGGGGCACTCTGTGCTGGTGACAGAACACGGTGTTGAACGCCTGAGCCGACACTCAATGGATTTACTGGAACTGTAGGGCTTCGTTTGGCGAGAACAGACGTACAAAACAACCGCGCAAACCACAAACACCCGGATAACGGGCAACGATCCGTCCTTTGCACATCAGTTGTGAATCCGTTAAGGGTGGTGCTTCAGCAATGAAGTTAGCGCATTGCAGTGCTTAAGCGTCAGTGTTTTGTCACGCTATCCCGCCGGCCAATTGGAAAATTCGTTTGTAAAAAATGCGGCGACTCGACTGTTTTTTTAGCGCTCATCTCTGCAGTTGCTGAAATGATGAACAAATTTTGCATTGTCACACTGCTTAGCAATCTATGTGCAGATTGCCGGTAGATTCCTGCCATGCACGTCATCATAATAAGCGCGCAAATGTTTCAGACTGAACGAATAGAATTTTGAATAAAATTAACGCTTTGAAGAACAAACCCTTTTTCCACGCGGTGCTGCTAGCAGTGCCTCTGTCCGTCTCTGTAGCGGTTTTGGCAGATTCTGGACATGATCATGGCCAGAAGCAACCTGCCTTTAAGCCCCAGGAAGCACAGTTCACTGAGGCGTTTCGCCCCCGTGTTGTGAAGGCTGCACAAACAACTCTGGGACAGCCGGCATTGTTTGGCCAATGGTCTGACGTAGAGTCTTGGCCAGTGATCGCTGTGCATGCGAATTTGCTGCCGAATGGCAAGGTGTTGGCTTGGGATGCCACGCCAGACGACACTGATGATGACCCGCACACCACCGATAACTACACCACGCGGGTATCACTTTGGGATCCGCTGACTAACATACATATTCCAACCAACAACGACACCAACGCCGATCTGTTCTGTGCGGGTTCTGCACAGTTGTGGGATGGCCGAGTACTGTTTGCGGGCGGGGACAGTGGGCGCAACGGGCTGAATGCACCGTTACCTAACACCAATATTTACGACCCGACCACCAATACCTGGCGTGGAGTCGCGAATATGGTCGCGCCGCGCTGGTATGCATCAGTAGCGGCTCTGGCCAATGGCGAAATGCTGACTTACGCGGGTCGATATACGCCGGATCCGATCGCCGAGGTCTTTCAGTTTAACGAAACATGGCGAACACTTGATATCGAAGAGCCGTTTGGCAACTCAATAGATTACCAGTGGATGCAAGCAACCCCTGAAGGCAAAGTCATGTCCTTTGGTCCACAGAATACACTTAGCAGCATCGACACTGAAGGCGCTGGTAGCCTGACGCTGGGCCCCAAGCGCGATAACTTTCCAGAGCGTCGCTATGGCAGCTATGCCATGTATGACATAGGTAAGGTGTTGGTGTCAGGTGGCACAATTAAAGATGGTGGAGCGCCGTCTTTTAAGTCGTCGGTGGTTGTTGATACGGCGACCCAGCAAAGCACAGACACTGGCCCGATGGCATTTGGTCGCACACAGCATAACCTGACCATTCTGGCGGATGGCAGTGTTCTGGCGACCGGCGGTAACACAGATGGCGCACCATTGGTCAGTGAAGTTGCTGGTGTGTTTCGCCCCGAGTTATGGTCACCCAGTACGGGCCAGTGGCGGCCAATGAACGATATGCAGGTCGATCGCCAATATCACGCCATTGCGTTGTTACTGCCTGATGGCCGGGTGTTGTCTTCGGGCGGCGGTTATTGTGGCACTTGTTATGAAATTGGCTACGAAGAAAAAAATGCCGAGATTTTTTCGCCACCTTATCTCTTTTCCAGCGGTGATACGCTTGCCGTTAGGCCGGTCATTACCAGTGCTCCGGCCACAATGGATTACGGAGTTCAGTACCCGGTTGCCACTGATCAAGCACAACTGATCTCAACGGTACATCTGATCAAACTCGGGTCAGTGACTCATTCGCAAAACCAGGATCAGCGCCTGGTGCCGTTAACGTTTAATCGTAGCGGTGGTACGTTGCAGGTTGCGTCTCCCGGCAACCGGAATATTGCACCGCCCGGTCATTATATGCTTGTGGTGGTGAATAATAGTGGTGTGCCTTCCGTGTCTAAAATAATCAGGGTTGGTCAGCCATTGTTAGCCTCGGGTGCTGTGGTGACTAATGCACTTCGCCCTGATGAAGCTGATGAGTATGTTATTGAGTCGACCAATAATGATAAGGCTTTGCTAGTCACTTTGTCTGGCCAAACAAGCCCGGTGGATTTGCAGGTAGTCGGTTTGGCAGGTAACAACGCGAATACTGCGGAGTGTAATCAGTCGGGTCAAAATATCGAGTGCCGTGTTTCTAATCAACAGGCGACCCGCTGGTATATAAGAGTCAATGGCGCTACAGAGACCCCCTATAACCTCATTCCAACTCTAAGTACAACCGAAGATCCCAATGCGGAACAACCCGAAGTTCAAGAAGTAGTTGTAGGAACTGGTGGTGGCAACGTTGGCTTGCCTTTGACTTTAGGCTTGAGCGGTTTGGTGTTGTGGCGCAGAAAGCTACAGTCCAAGCGGCTAAACGACTGTGTCTAGCCACAAAGGATAGCGGTTGTGTTGATCAGAATGCTAGCCAGCACCTGGTTGGTGCCGCCGGCCATTAACATTGCGTTAATGCTGCTTGGTTTGCTGTTGATCCGCTGGCATCGTACATTCGGGTTGCTGGTATCGGTTACCGGGGTGTTAAGTCTATGGCTTTTCTCGACGCTGGTTTTTTCGTCTTATCTGGCGTTATCAATTGAGCGGTATCCGGCGGTTGATCCGGTCACGCTAACGCAGAATAAATCGCAAGCAATCATTGTATTAGGCGCATCGCATTTCGATATGGCCCGTGAATACGGTGTGTCAACCCCGACAGATGCCGCTTTAGCCCGTTTGCACTATGCGGCGAATCTTCATAATCGTACCGGATTGCCTATTATGCTAACCGGTGGCCGAATGAGCCGCCGCGAAATTCACGCTGACATTTTGGGTGAGAGCCTGCAAAGCCAATTTGGCATTACCGCCAAATGGCTCGAGCGTAAAAGCGAGACTACCTGGCAAAATGCATTGTTCAGTGCTGAGATTTTACAATCCAAAGGAGTAAGCGATATTGTATTGGTCACTCACGCCTATCACATGCAGCGCGCAGTCAAGCTGTTCGAGCTGGCGGGGTTCAACGTCACAGCGGCACCAACCCGGCTAAATACGGTCTATCCCTGGCGTGAATGGCGTTACTGGATGCCAGATGTCAGTGCGTTGAACCTTTCCGCCAACGTGGTGCATGAATATATCGGGTTGTTGTGGTACCGGCTTTTTTCGCCGGTGGGCAGTACTACAGAGCGGGAAATGAAGTTGTATTCCGGCGGATAACAACATTAAATGTTCGCTTGTCACCGGAATTTGTAGGTTTTAGTGGGCGCATGCCGGCGTTAGACTCGTGCCGGCAGGGGTTGCCTTTGTGACGCACGCTACCAATACTTACAATACCCATTCCTGTCACATTATAATTTTTGCCCTTCAGCCGCTAAATTAAAAAAAGGTCTGCCGCGTCGCCGGTGGGCTAGCACCGTCTGCGAGTGTTGTGCCTTAACCAGGAGGCTATCCGGCCCATGGATGCCACAGAGTTACCCTTATTATCAATCATACTGCCTGTGTACAACGAGGAGGCTCTGCTGCGCGGGAATGTTGTTGAAATCTGCGCGCACCTGACTTCTTTAGAAAGTAACTACCGTTGGGAATTGTTGATTGTTAATGACGGCAGCGCTGACCGCACTGCGGAAATTGTGGACGAACTTGCAAGTGAATTCCCTAAAGTCAAAGGGTTGCATCACCCGATAAACTTCGGTGTGGGGCAAGCGTTGCGGTTTGGCTTTGCGAACACCAGAGGAGACTACGTTGTCACGATGGACGTTGATCTTAGCTATGACGTTCACCACATCGAAGAGATGGTTGAGAAAATGCGCGAGTCGCATGCGAAAGTCGTTTTGGCTTCTCCCTACATGGAAGGCGGTTCAATCAAGAACGTACCAATGCTTCGCAAGGTGCTCAGTATTCTGGGCAATCGTTTTCTGAAGTTTTTTAGCCACGGGAATTTGTCCACACTGACTTCGATGGTGCGTGTTTATGATGGTCCGTTTGTCAGATCAATGGATCTGCGGTCGATGGGCCTGAATTTGATGCCGGAAACACTGTACAAGGCGATGGTGTTTCGCGCCACAATCGTTGAAACACCCGGACGTCTTGATTGGGGGCCGCAGTTGGAGCACGGGGCAGCGCGGGTCTCCAGTATGCGAATTTTACGACATGTGAATTCGACGGTGATGTCTGGTTTTGCGTTCAGGCCAATGTATTTCTTCATTCTGCCCGGGCTATTTTTAGCGGTGTTTTCTCTTTACTGCATTTTCTGGATGTTCGCCCATTACCTGGGTGCACTGAGTGAATTGAAATTACTTGCCGGTGGTGTTGGGCAAGCCAGCGCGCTGGCCATAGCATACGCTGCCAATCCGCATACTTATGTCATTGGGCTTTTATCAATTATGTTGTCAACACTGTTGATTGGGCTAGGTGTATTGGCGGTTCAAAATAAACGAAATTTTGAGGAACTCTATCATTTGAGTGCTACGAAGTTTCATTCATTAAAAGATATAATGGAGCATTCAGCTAATGAGTAGCAAGAAGATACTCGTCACCGGAGTCGCAGGATTTTTAGGTTCCAATTTGGCGGATAGACTACTCGCCGAAGGACATCAGGTAGTAGGCGTAGACAATTTGGCCATGGGCTTGATGGCTAACCTGACCGAGGCGCTGGGCAATCCATCTTTTAAATTTATCAAAGGTGATGTAACCAACAGCCAGGTATTTTCCGGACTAGATGATGACATTGACGCATTGGTGCATCTGGCGGCGTTCAAAATACCACGCTATGGCAAAGCCATTGATACGTTAAAAATTAATTACTACGGCACTGAGAACGCGCTTGATTTTGGCAGGGAGCGAGGCATTAAGTGTGTGCTTGCTTCTACCTCTGATGTCTACGGTAGAAACCCGAATGTGCCTTTCTCTGAAGAGCACTCAGATAGTTTGATCGGTAATTCGAAAGCACCCCGATGGAGCTATGCGGTATCCAAGTTGTTTGACGAGCATTTGGCCTTGGCCTATCAGGATGCCTATGGATTCCCGGTGACGCTACTGCGATTTTTCGGCTCCTACGGCCCGCGGCAAGCGCTGTCCTGGTGGGGTGGACCACCGCCGGTGTTTATCAATTCAGTGCTTAATAATGAAACAATACCCATACACGGTGACGGACTGCAGACGCGCAGTTTTACCTATGTGTCTGACACCATCGACGGTATGTATGAAGCGATTGTCAGGGATTCTGCCAATGGGGAGATTCTTAATATTGGCAGCAAAGAAGAGGTGACGATTCTTGAATTGGCTAAGCGAATAAAGCTTGCCAGCGGCACGCCCGGTGAGCTCGACTACGAGCTGGTGCCCTATGCGTCTTTCAGTAAAAACAAATACGAGGACGTGATGCGTCGTGTACCTGATACCACTTTGTGTGAGAAGTTGTTGGGGGTATCAGCGAAGGTATCACTGGACGAAGGCTTGAAGCGTACCATTGCGTGGCAGCAGCAAGTAGTGGAAGAACGCGGTTTTGGAACCGGCTAGCCTGCGTTATTCATGAGGCGACTCAATGCGATTAAAGATTCACTTATATTTATAGAGTTTAAAGGCAATATGCAGTGTACAAACAAAAAACACTCTGTCTATTCTACCCCAGAGCGCAATTTCGCGTCACATCTCATCAGATCCCCGTCGGCACGTGGCGGGCCACGCTTCTCACGCGATCTAATGACCTGTTTAGCGAAATTGACTCTGGATGCCGAATCCTCATGAATAATGCAGGCTAGACGATGTCTAAAAAAACGATAGGTATTGTTGGCGGTGGACTGATGGGGATGGCTTTGGCTCGCAAATATGCAGCCGATGGCCATCAGGTCACTGTGATAGAAAATACAGCGCAGGCCGGTGGGCTGGCGACCTGGCATGATTTCGGGGGTTTTTCCTGGGACAAGTTCTACCACGTTATTCTGCCGTCTGATCAGCAATTGATTGGATTGCTGAAAGACCTGAATATGAGTGATGACTTGCAGTGGCGACGAACCTACACCGGATTTTTCGTTGATGAAAAAATGCATTCAATCAGCAGTAATGTTGAGTTTCTGAAGTTTCCGTTACTGTCTCTTTTTTCTAAAATCCGACTGGGTTTTACGATGCTTTATGCGTCGCGCATCAACAGTTGGCAGCGGTTGGAAAAAGTGACTTGTGAGCAATGGCTGCGCAAAATTTCAGGCAATGAAAATGTAGAAAAGCTCTGGAAGCCACTACTGATGGCCAAGCTGGGGCCAAGCTATTCCCGCGTATCGGCGGTTTTTATCTGGTCGTACATTAAGCGTATGTTTTCTGCACGTGATAAATCTGCCAGCGCTGAGCATCTTGGTCATGTGAAGGGCGGGTATGAAAGTGTATTTGCCAGATTACAGCAGCACATTGAAGAGTCTGGCGGGCAGGTGTTGGTCAACGATGCTGTCACCCGTATTACCGCTGCAGATGACGGGATCAGTGTGACTTCAGGGCAGGGCGTAAAGCTGTTTGATCATGTGGTATGTACCAGTCCGGTTAATGTACTGCAAAAAATAGTCGATGCTGATCTATTGGAAATACAAGCGGCCAAATCAACGGATCGTACCGTTGAATACTTAGGCGTTGTTTGTGTGGTGTTGGTGACAAAAAAGCCGATTACCCACTACTACGTGGTTAACATTGCTGATGAGACAATTCCTTTCACTGGTGTGATCGGAATGAGCAACGTTGTCGACCCTGAAAACACAGCAGGGAATCACCTGACTTATTTGCCCAGGTATCTTTTATCAACAGATGAAGAAATCGAAAAATCAGATAGCTATTTTGAGGAGTCATTTCTCAAAGGACTATTCAGAATGTTTCCTGATTTCGACAAGTCTGATTTGATCAGTGTGCATGTCAACAGCGCGGTGAAAGTTCAGCCATTGCAAGTGCTGGATTATTCGTCATTAGTGCCGGGGGCTAGTACTCGTGATCCACGTTTGCACGTATTGAATACCAGCCAGTTTGTTAATGCGACGCTTAACAACAATGAGGTGATAGGGGCGGTGAACGCGTTTCATGCTAAAACCCTTCTGTCGTGATTTTGTCTGTTGTAAACCCATCCGTTGAGTAGCCCTATGCATATCGTCTCTATCGTTGGTGCAAGACCGCAGTTTGTTAAGCTGGCACCGATATCGCGGGCTTTCTCTGCCAATGGCAATATCAGACATACTATCATTCACACCGGTCAGCACTACGACGACAATATGTCGTCTGTGTTCTTTGATGAGCTTAAAATATCAAAGCCCGATGTGAATCTTGAAATCGGCTCGGCAAGCCATGCCTCGCAGACTGGCCAGATGATGGAGGCGCTAGAGTCGTGGTTTGAAGCAGAGCGTCCCGATGTGGTGTTGGTGTACGGTGATACAAATTCAACGCTGGCAGCTTGCTTGGCGGCCACCAAGATACATGTGGCCGTTGCACATGTAGAGGCCGGCTTGCGCAGCTTTAATCGTAAGATGCCTGAAGAGATAAACCGGGTAGCGACTGATCACTGTAGTGATCGACTATATGCGCCCACGCCTGCCGGTATGGCTAACCTGAATGCAGAAAGGCTCACTGAGCGTGCAATGCAGTCGGGTGATGTTATGCGTGATGCTGTGCAGCACAACATTGAGCTGGCACTGGTGCGTGATACAAAAGCCTTGTCTCATGCTGACAATGAGTACGGGGTGCTAACGCTGCATCGTCCATCGAATACGGACTCGGAGGTGTTGTTTTCTTTGTTAAAAACGCTGGATAATGTGGCACAAAAAACCATGCCGCTGATATTTCCAGCGCACCCAAGAACGCGAGCCATTCTTGAGAAGGCATCGCTTAAATTGTCTGGCGCGATAGAAATTGTTGAGCCATTGGCTTATCTGGATATGCTAGTGGCGGTTAAAAACGCACGGATGGTGCTGACTGATTCTGGTGGTTTACAAAAAGAAGCCGCATTTCTTGGCACGCCATGCATCACCTTGCGTGAAGAGACTGAGTGGGTAGAGACCATTGATATTGGCGTTAATCATCTGGTGGGTACTGATACCGGCAAATTAATCGCTGCTGTCGAGAAAGTAGCTGGTGGTTACAGCGGTTTTGACGATAAGACGCAGCTTGCCATGGATGAATATTTCGGCAGTGGAAATGCAGCGCAAGTCATTACCGATGATCTACTGTCTTTTTTCAGCTAAAAATATGTCCTTGGCAATCCGTCCGGGGCAACTGAATATGCTTAACTTAAGATTTAAGCGCATTGCTGGTTTATCGCCAGCTGGGCAAGCGCTGTCTTACCGTATACCGCTTATTTCTCTGAGGGACTCAATTTCATGAGCAAGCAACCCCGTATGACTTTATCGCTGGATCTGGATAACCAGTGGTCTTACATGAAGACCCACGGTAATCCGGACTGGAAAGAATTTCCCAGCTATCTGGATACAGCAGTACCGCGGATACTAGAATTTTTGCAGAAACGCGATATTAAAATAACATTTTTTATCGTTGGCCAAGACGCCGCATTAGATAAAAATCGCGAAGCGCTAGGGCAGCTGAGTGCGGCCGGGCATGAGATAGCCAACCACAGTTTCAATCATGAGCCGTGGTTGCATTTATACACACCGGAACAGCTTGATGGCGAGCTTGCTCAGGCTGAAGATGCCATCGAGAGCGCCACGGGTGTACGTGTTAATGGTTTTCGTGGACCCGGATTCAGTTTATCTACAGCGACACTAAACGCGCTTAAGAAGCGTGATTATCAGTACGACGCAACGGCTTTTCCTAATGTGTTGAATCCTTTCGCACGGATGTACTTTTTTTCAAAAAGTCAGCTTACCGCTGAAGAAAAAGAACAGCGCAAAGCACTATTTGGGACTTTTTCAGATGCACTTAGACCGGTAAAGCCTTACCAGTGGGATTTAGCCGGTGGTGAGTTATTTGAGTTGCCGGTAACGACGATGCCGGTATTCAAGACGCCTATCCATTTTAGCTATCTGGTCTATCTGGCAAGCTACAATTCAGCGCTAGCGAATTTGTATATCAAAATGACAATCTTAATGTGTCGCGCGACCCGAACCGAGCCCTCTTTGCTGTTGCATCCACTGGATTTTATGGGCCTGGAGGACAAAACCGGATTGGAGTTTTTTCCGGCGATGAGTATGCCAGTGAATAAAAAGCTTGAATTGATGGATGGCTTTTTCAGCCAACTGGAAAAAACATTTCAACCTGTGCCAATTGGTGAGTTTGTAGCATCAATCGATAACCGGCAAGAGTTGACTCAGTATAAAGCAAGCTTTGCCCAGGATCAGGAGGCAGCTTAAGTTGATCTCGATGCCGGGCGAATGAGGTGAGTCAGTTGACGAAGTGCTGTATTGACGTATTGACTGCGGCAGGCGGTGGTTTTTTTACGCTATCGCTCTGCCGTAAGAGTCAATGAACTTGAATTGAAGCAGTGATTAAACGTGAGTAGCTATAGCTTGCGCATCCGTCGTCAATAAAATGCTACGTACCAGTGGCAGCTACGACCAAAAGACCGACCCTGAAACTTACTTTACCGCGATGTGGCGATATTTCGTATCAAGGTGACCTCTTTCGCACAACAAAGATGGCGCACAGGGAACCTTCTGACGGCTACGCGCGCAAGCCCATAACAAAAGACCCTCAACTCAATCTATCCGCTGCCATGCAGTTTGTTCAGTGTGGGAGTTTCCGCACGCTGTAGGGGTGATCATGGATCCAATATGCATCCAGCATCCCGGCGTATAATCCCGTATAGTTTAATAAAAGAAATACCGCGAGGGATACGTTGGTTTATCCCTAACCGGGTTTCACAGCGAGCAGTAGCCACCACAGTATCTATCGATTAGTGTCTGAGACTACAAGGACCATTGAAACCCTACACCTAGCGCAGAGGCTTGGGTCGGCCCCACAGGCCCTTAGTATTCTGACCTGCCGCCTATTCACTGTAATATGAAGCCCAGGTTGACACGGTAAAAGTTAAGTATAAGCGGATATTTTGGCTAGTGACACGCCGGTCAGTGATCTGCTTTGCTACTTGATGTTGTGCATTGTCTTTGAGGATCGGGTTTACAGATCATGTGTATTGCGCAATATGATGATTGCCTTTACCTGCTCGCGGGAGTTGCAACGCTTACGACAATGGACGAATTCGCGATGCCATTGCACTTACTGCAGCGGCAGCGGGACCTGGTTCAGCGCCGTTGTTTATTGAGATCGGTTTAAGCAATGTGGCATTCCCATCAATCAATGGCGTGGCGGGCAGGGGAAGGGCAGAGCGTTCCAGGTTGATGCCGATGGATAACTGACCTTCATGGTGATCGAGAACTGCTGTTGTACATTTCTGAGGGGGTCAACAATTCCTTATTCAGATTGTACGACCGCTTGCCTAGTGCGACCGGTACAACGGCGGTTGGCTGGGCAGCGACTACCAGAAACACACACTTTAACGAAGATTAAGTCAGCGGTCTTTCTGTGGCCGTACATAGTTATTTGGAACTTCAAATCTCATAGACGGTCACGAAATCTCGCAGCCGGCGTGCCCTCGCTAGCCTCTGTTTCTAGTAGGTTGTTATCTAATCGCACTGTTGGTTCACCTGATAAACATCAACCGTTGTGTGGCTGTTCACGACATTATTTTGCAGTGTCACCGGGTTGTGACCGTTGTTAGATAACCACTTTTTTATCTCTTTCAAATGCTGGTGGTATTCGGCGTTTACATTCAGTGTGTCGTTGCGGAAAATCATCAGCTTGATATTGTAGGTGTCTATTTGCTCTTGTATTTTTTTGTAATTTGGTGGCGCGTTAGTGAATATCTCAGCGAGTGTCACCGTGGGGTTGCCGGTATTAAAATGAAGGTGCTGACCGTGGGTGCTCCACAGGCTTCCCTGTTCGTGCTTGCTCATGCATGCGTTGATATAGTCACCCAGGGTGACTCCGTCTGAGACTGGCAATGTCAGGGTTTTATGCGCCGCCTGTCCCTCAGCGAAGAACCTCTGAGGTGGTGTTCCTTCATTTACCTGACCTAGCAGGTAGATCGCGATTAAGGTTGTTAGGCTGGCTTTCAGCGGCATTGGTATTGAGCCGGTTTGCGGGTTTCTAGCGCGATTAATCAGGCCATAGACCAATACACAGAACAGCACATAGATACCAGGGTAGGCCTGGTACAAATAACGCGTAAGTATCTCCAGCGGAGAGTCTGTTAGGCTGCAGTAAGACAGATATACAAGCAGCAGTAAGCCATGGGCCGTGATAGCAAATCCGGCGACGCGGCTGTATACGGCGTGTTCGGCAAGGTGATCCTGATCGTCGTCCTTGCGATAGGCTATGCCGGCACACACAATCAGTATTGAAACCAGAAACACAGTGCAGAAAAATAATGCAACGCCTACTTCGTGGGAGTACAGGCTGCCTTTGCTAAACCCCAGTAAGTCCGCAGAGTGGGCGCCCCACTGCCGGATAACAGGATAAAACTCTTGTGGGACGCGTGTGCCAGCGTTTCGCTCAACTGTACCCGTCAGCGCATTGGTTCGGTACATCAACTGGAGAAACGCTGCGAGCGGTAGAGCAATGAGAGCGGCTAATCGAAGGCAGCCGAAAAACAGTGCTTTGAAATCACCACGATTCTGGAAAATAAGAAATGTAAATAAGCCTGCGCCAACGCTTGCAGCGTATATCACTGCAGAATAGCGTACGTAGATACAGCCAGCCACAAATACGCCGCACAGCAGCCAGGTGACAAACCTGCTGCGACCCGGAACGGGTAAAAACAGAATTGAGCTGAATAACAGGCATGTGAATAGTGGCTCTGTTATGAGGCCGCGAGCAAAGGACCATGGAATGGCCATCGCGTAGAATAAAACGGCGCAAATGATCGCATAGTTGGTTCGTACACGCATGCGCTTCAGAATAAGAACAACCAGCACACTTGCCAGCGCATGGCAGATCAAATTCAGAAGCAAACCGGCGGTAGTTAATTTTATGCCAAGAAGCCCTAGCAGAGCCAATGCGAATGGATATCCAGGAGGCCACACCGTTTGCGGCGCTGGAAATTCACCTTGAAAATGAGGGCCATACATCAAAGCGTTGGTTGAAAACCCATTGCCACTCAACCAATTTGTTGCGGTCGACAGGTATTGCACGCCATCATTGGTGATGTAGGTAGGGTCCCATCCAAAGTACGCGATCAGATTGAGTATCACTACAAAAACTGAAAGCAAGATAAGGAGTAAATTTTTTCGGTGTAGCATGATCACATAACTAACATCAATCGGCAGTAATTATCTGTATCGACAGACGGGCCTTGAGATTAAAGGGATTGGCAAAGAATGCGGCTAATGACCTCAGCATGTTGGATATAAACTGAACCCGTGTCTATTCATTTCGCGATAGAAATTTTGGAGCCAGTTGCACATTATTATTATATATCAGTTATTTGAGTAACATTTCTTGCTTGAATGGCCGAATGGACTAACCAGGTTGAAGCACTTGCTTGAACCGTTGGGACAGACCATTTCCAGGACTGTGCATCGCAACGGGGAAAGTTTTTTTAGCAACCTTGATGTTTTTTAAATGTAGTGGTCGATATTCGATGCATTGCGGCACCTGTTGAGCTAACTCATGAAAAAATTTGTTGTAATTGCCGGATTGGTTTTCAGTATATTTTTTCTGTGGCTGGCACTAAAGGATGCAAATTTTTCAGAAATCCGACATGCGTTCGATCATGCGAAGCTATGGCCAATGGTGCCTATGTTGCTGTCGCTATTTGGTTTCTACTGGTTGAAGGCGATACGCTGGAGCATTTTATTGTCCCCGTCCCACTCAATACGTGGGGTGAGTCTGGTGCCGGCAATGATGGCGGGGGCCGCAGGTAACAATCTACTGCCGGCACACTTTGGTGAGCTGGTGCGTGTCTACTTTGCCGGTAATAAGTTTGATATTCCCAAGTCAACCGTATTGGCGACGCTAGTTGTTGAACGTCTGTTCGACGTGATCACTGTGCTTGTCTTGTTCTCGATTGCGTTATTGGCGGGTAATTACTCCGGGACTATCTATGCCAGTGCGACTTTTCTACTGATTGCGGGAATTGGACTGGCGATTGGTAGCACCTTGCTGATGCTCTACACCGAGCCTTGCGCACGATTTATTGTAAAAAGACTGACGTTTATCCCGCTGAGTATCCGTGAAAAAATTGCGGAGCAGCTGGTTAACCTTGGGTCCGGCCTGGCCGCGCTAAAGGCAAAAAATCTGTATCTGGCAGTGATTGTTAATTCCGCAGGGCAGTGGCTGTTAATGGCGGCTTGCCTTTATTGCCCGCTGTTGGCTTTTGATATCGATGCATCACCTTTTGTTGGCATCATTATTCTGGGTCTGACGGTAGCGGGGCTGACCTTGCCAACCAGCCCCGGATTTTTCGGTACTATCGAGTATTGTTTTGTACTGGGTTTGGCGGCGCTGGGTGTTGGTGCCAGCACCGCGCTGAGCGCGGCTATCTATTATCATGTGCCGGCCTGGCTAACGGTTACTTTGTGCGGTCTGTTGATGTTGAAAGCGAATAATTATTCACTAAAAGATCCACAAGTCGAGACCGCATAGAGTCTAGTGGTATATCACTGCTTTCGTGCAGTGATGTGCTTTGTCTGAGTTGCCGATTCTTGCTATGCTGATGATTATTCAACTAACCCGAGAATCCTGATGGAAAGCAACGGACACTCTGATAAACGATCTGTACCTGTGTGGTTTTGGGTTATCGCAGTGGCGGGTTTGCTGTGGTTTCTCATGGATGCGATGGCGCTATTCATGCGCGTGTCGATGACCGAAGAGGCGCTCGCGAAGATTCCAGAAAATCAACAAGTGCTTTACCAGAATATGCCTTCGTGGGTGAATCTAGTGTTTGCGCTGGAAGTCTTCGGTGGGTTGTTGGGATGTATCGGTTTGTTGCTTAGAAAGAAATGGGCGTTGCATATGCTTGTTATTTCTATGGTGGGTGTTATTTGTCAGACTTTTTACGTTTGGTTTCTTTCTGATGCCAGAGCCCTGATGGGGTCAATGGCGATTGTGATGCCGCTGGTCGCGATTTGTATCGGGATTGTGCTGCTAATATTGTCGAAGCACGCAATCGGGAAGGGGTGGATTCGGTAGGACGTGTAGATCTAGCGATGATCTTGATTGTTGTCCAGAGGTCAGGTCATTGGTGGATGCGCAGTCGTGGCAGGCGCATCCACCGTATTTCTAAGAACAGTTATCCATGCGATTTTCCCCAGATACCATGAAGAATAGGGGCCTAGGAGTCTGCGCGGCAGCACCTCTGCTACTGCGAACGCGCCCTGTCGGTGCGTTTTTATCGATCACTATCGTTACGTATGAATGACTATGCGCCTCAAATGATCGTAAAAACGCCCTCGACATGGCTCGTTCTCGCTACGCAGACTTCTACCGCGCAAACTCCTAGTTGCTGGCCAGGGCTTGAGTTTGCTGCCAAAGCTGACTATCAATTGAAACTTCGGTGACTGTTTTTCGTTTTGAGCCAGGCAGTCGTGCGTTGGGTTGTTTGTCTACCGCGTTGGTGAGACTTGCTAGTTGTTGCCAGAAGCCATCACCAGAGAAAGTCGTCGGGTCTACAATAAAATAAAATTGTCCCAAATCATGTGGTGGTCCGTCGGGAAGTTTAAGGCCCTTAACGTTTAATGAGGACACGCTGCCGGTTACTGCTGCGGCTAGAATTTCTGTCATCAAACCAAATCCGTAGCCTTTGTGTCCGCCGGTTGATACCAGTGATCCGGCCAGCGCTTCTGCAGGGTTGGTCGTGGGCTTACCGTCTTTATCAACCGCCCAGCCTAATGGAATTGATTCGTTGGCAGCGTTGGCCATGGTGATTTTTCCTAAGGCGACTGCGCTGGTGCTTTGATCGAACTGGAAAGCGACGCCGCCGTCAATAGCGGGTACCGCCATCGCTATCGGGTTAGTGCCAAGTACCGCTTGAGTGCCGCCTGGTGGTGAGACTACGGCAGAAGCATTGGTAAAACCGATACCAATCATGCCGGCGTTGGCTATTTGTTCAGTAAAGTAGCCAAGGGATGTACAGGTGTGTGAGTGACAAACGGCGAATGCACAGGTACCGGCTTCACGTGCGGTCCTCAATGCCTGTGGTAGCCCTTTTTTGAATGCCGGTTGTGCAAACCCCAATTTTGCGTCCGCCATGACGCTGGCCGTGCGGGGTTGTGTGATGACGGGTTCAACGTTACCGTTTACCCGGCCGGTCTTTAACTGTTTGCAGTAACTTTCCAGGTAATACAAACCGCAAATCAGGTTACCGTTGGATTCTGCAACACGAATAGCGTGTGCCACCTCGGTGGCAATCCAATTGGCAGCGCCATGCGCAATTAGTGCATTTTTGCTGGTTGATTCTATGTCATCCAGAAGGATGGTGGTTTTAGTCATAGCGCGGGCCGGGTGGTTAATTAGCAGGTTAAATAAGGTCTTTTTCTTCGAGTACTTTACGTGCCACTCTGAAGCATTCAAGGGATTGTGGTACGCCGCAGTAAATTGCGATGACGTGTATGATCGCACGAATTTCTTCAACGCTTACGCCATTGTTGATCGCACCGCGACAGTGAATTTCCCATTCGTGCATTTTTCCCAGCGCACCGATCATTGAAAGGTTCATCATAGATCTGGTTTTCGCATCAATGGTTTCGTCACTCCAGCCAAAGCCCCAGCACCATTCTGTCATGGCCTCCTGAAACGGGCGGCTAAAGTCGTCGGCAGCAGCCAGATTTTTCTCAACGTATTCTGCGCCAAGTGTAGCTTTGCGTTTTTCGAGGCCTTTGTTAAATAGATCCTGATCCATGTGATACCTGCCTGGTTGAGTTAAAAGTACTGATCTGTGGAATGGCGCATCCAATGCTGTAACGTAGAATTCCAGTGTTCAGAGTCCATTCCTGCTGCAGCGTCTAAGACTAGCGGTTCCGGTGTGTAGCCCTGGCTTTTCAAACCGTGTTTAACTGACTTTAACAAACCGATGTTTTAATCGATTGTGGTGACGCTGTTTTGTTGTGCCTGTTCTTCGGCGATATGATCTGCCTGGTTGTCGATGCTTAACCTGGCGCCACAATAATACATTGTCTGCATCACCGGTGCACCGATGGTCGATTTTAAAGATACCTTTGGGGCAACTCTTAAGTGAAAATAACAGTCATAAAAAAACATAACCAAAGATGATTGGTGTGTTCGTAGTGGTCCGGTGGAAGAGGGCTGCCATTTTATAATGATGCGGGCAAGCAGCGACTGCCATAAGCTGTTACGTTGTGGTTGTATATTATATCGGTCGTGGTTTTCACTGCACAGGAGACGGGTTGCTACTGATAATTAAACAGCTAATAAACCGTGCCTGGAAAATCAATGCTGATCCTTGCGATAAGGTTTGATCAGTCGTTGATCAGTGATGCAGTTATATTTGCAGAGTTACCCTGAGTGGCAATCCGTTGGTCGCTGTTGGCTATTTAAAAAACACTGGAATTCTTGCACCGTTCCGGTGCTAACGAACAGCTGTAAGGGCAGGGTCAAGCGTTGAACGATAAAGTTGAATCAGCCATGAAAGAGGGCATTACTAGCTGCCAGGCGGTGTGTGATCCTGTGTTGTCTGGTGTGCTTTTACTGGCTCAACGATGTGTGATTGTCGGGATGTGAATGGTGTTAAGACGAAGTTGCCGGTGTAAACCAATATAGTTCAGACACAACAATGGCAGAGTGTTTACTCTGCCACTGAATACTACTTAAGTAGTTATTGCTGTGAAAACTGGTCTGAAAAATCAGTATCGTTGTTACTGGCCGCAGTGCCGAATATAGGCATGTTGAGTGCGGCGCGCACGGACGATGAAACAATAACCTGGCCACCGGTCACAGAGCTAACGGTGTTGTTGTCGTCTTGTATGCGAATTTTTGCATTGCCCAACAAAGTGACGTTCTCAATAACATTGTATTCGGCGTCATCCATGATGTAGCGGTTGTCTAATACGTAGGGGTCAAGACAGCCCCACTTTGATAAGTCCTTGTCTTGGCGTGAGGCTATATGAATGCCATCCTGAAAGGTGCTGTTACTCACGGTATTGTAGCTTGCGCCCCAGTCTCTGCGGATGCCTCTCTCTCCACAGTTCTTATACATGGTGATACCGGTCAACGCGTTACCTGAAAAATGCGTATTGATGATGGAGTTCCCCTGAGATGCATCAATAGCAAGGCCTTCTCGTTTGTCTTTGGTATCAGCTTTCAGGTTGTCTAGCCAGTCACCGGTATCTTTATCGCGATAGCCGTTGTTGGCAACTCGGCTGTTGGTGACCGAATTTCCGTAAGAGTTATATTCGAAATATAATCCCATACTGCCGTTGTCAGAGATATCGCAACGGTCGCAACTGAAATTACTGACGCCTACATTGACAAAAACACCGTGATTGACGTTATCAATTATCGTGACATTTTCAAATTTTACGCCGGTGACACCGGGCTTAATACTGACGCCGCCGTCGAAGCGTTTAATGGTGAGGTTTCGCACGGTGACGTTGTCCGCATTGATGGACAGACCGATGCATTCGGTATTACATATGCCGTCTATGGTGTGGCCGTTACCGTCGATCACCACGTATTGTCGATTGACGTTATATTGGGTTTTTGTGATGTCTTCGCTCAGAGATAGGCTTTCAACCACATCTATGGTCTCGTTAACGTATTCTTTTTCGGCGCATCCGCCTAGTAAAAACAAGCCTAATGTGAGTGACCAGTGCTGTGGTAAGAATTTCATCGTTCCGTCTGCTGAGTAACTATGATGGAACGGAGTGTCACATATTTGGCACATTCTAAGTGTGCTGGTACTCTCAAATTTCTTTATTCAAGATGAGTTCTGCTTAAGAAAATCCTAGGTCATTGTATTTAAATAAGTAAATTGATTTTCAATATTGGTTTTGATGATTTTGTATTTCGTCAATATAATGGCGAATTGCGATGCGGATGAGGTTCAGTGTTACTTTTTTGGGGGCCAATGCAAGGTCTACTTGCTGGGATCGACAGGTAAACCGGTAATAGTCAGGTCTCCGGTAGCACGGGGAGATCCTCGTCGATTAGGGGGGACACCCTTTTACCCACCCGGCGAAGCGCGCGCAGCGAGGCTTGCTCAGGAAAGTGTACAGCTGAGCGCCCAGTTGTTTAGTAAGTGACTGAATAGAAAAAGAATTTATGGTAACGACTTTCCGGCGTCATCAGCGGTACTGATCTTGCTGAAACTGCTTGTCTAACTAGTATCTTGGCGATATACCCAAATGATCACAACTACCTTTCAAAGCGTACCTAGAAATTTAGCCGGTGCTTGCGTTGCTGCTTTTTTGCTGTTTTTAACTGCTTGCGGTGGTTCCAGTGGCGCGTCTCTGATGCCTGATGCGGGGGTGATCGCCAATGATGAGGTTCGCGGTACCGAGGTAACGTTGGACACCAGCCTTGGCGATATCGTTATTGAGTTAAATGATGATAAGGCTCCGTTGACAGTAGAGAACTTTCTCAACTACGTCGATAGTGGCTTTTATGACGGAACGATCTTTCATCGCGTGATCCCCGGTTTTATGGCGCAGGGCGGCGGCTTTAATGCAGAGTTTGAACAACGAACTACGCTGGACCCAGTGGCCAATGAGGCTGACAACGGGTTGAAGAATTTAAACTACACCATCGCGATGGCACGAACCGCAGATCCACAATCTGCGACAGCGCAATTTTTTATTAATGTCGATGATAATGCCTTTCTTGATTATCGTGAGCCATCAGCATCTGGCTGGGGGTATGCTGTCTTTGGCAAAGTCACTGGCGGTATGGCAGTGGTAGATCTGATTGAATCAACTGAGACAGGGGCAGGTGGCCGGTTCATCAAAGATGTGCCCGTTCAGACGGTGATGATCAATTCGATCACCCGGGTAACCACTAACTAAATTAAGGTACGGCGATACAGTAACGAAGCCTTGTTACTGGCAGGGATGTGTATCCTGGTGTTGCATAGAATGTCGAGTCCAGAGGCTTATAGAGCTGTATAAAAGGCGTTGCACGGTATTTTCACTGGATTGAGCCTGGTCATTCTAAGTGACATTCAGAAAAAATGAGTACAGCGCCTTAGATGCTGCTATAGAAGCAGTGCAGCGGTTCTGGCCCGGAATTTTTTTCAACACCAGGGTGTATAGCCGATACGTCGAAAATGCAGGTTACCAGCACTGGCTTCTCTATTCAGTGCTGTGCCTGGAGCTGATTGAAGAACGTAGGCCCGCCAGAGTTGCCAGCGACGATAGAGAAGTTAGTATCACAAGTAGTTCGCAACAACATAAAAGAACAGCCACATTTAAGTCAGCGTTGTGATGATCTGCATCCGCAGCTTGTTGTGCGTTGGTCGTACTTAAAATGATCCCGCCGGGCGGATTGGCCGCAACGTCATGCACTAGTCGCTGGATTCAGCGATCACTGTGCTGCTAAAGACAAGGCAGTGTTTGCAGATGCATGTCTCAATTGTTAGTAGATCAGGTTCTTTATGTTTGTATTCGTGTGTCTACCCAGTAGGGGAGGCGCAGAGACGCGGAGAAACGATACCTCCTATGTTATGGTTAGTTTGTGAAATCGCAATTTAAATGGCAAGCAGGAGGTTTCGATGTGTAGAAATATAAAGACGCTATATAATTTTGACCCACCGGCAACCGATGATGAGATCGCTGCGGCTGCTTTGCAGTTTGTTCGTAAGCTAAGTGGTTTTAACAAGCCCTCTGAAATCAATGAGCCGGCTTTCGATGCGGCTGTGCTTCAGATCACCAAGGTGTCGACATCTTTGCTTGGCTCACTCTCTACCAAAGCGCCATCGAAAAATCGTGAGCAAGAACGCGAAAAAGCAAAAGCTCGAGCGCAGGCACGTTTTAACTGATGGATATTATCCAGTTCGCTTATCAATAAATGACTCGCACAATGACCAACGATAATCAAAAACTAATCTTTCATGTGGCTGATGCAAAAGGAATCGCGCAGGCACAACTTACCGGTTTTTATAGTACGGATTCACTGGCATCAGAAGGGTTTATTCACTGCTGTGAAAAACAGCAATTAGCGGGTGTGCTCGAACGCTATTACGCAGGGGTAGCTGATCTACAGTTGCTAGAGATCGATACCACAAAGCTTGACGTCAAGCTAGTGTACGAAAACACTGTGGGTGGCGAAGAGCTATTCCCACATGTGTATGGGAAAATCAATATGAATGCGGTGACACAGCAATCTGCGTTGTAGGAAATTTAGATAGCTTAACAAAAGCGTGCAATCACCCTTAGCGGGAGATTGCACTGCAAATGCCGACAATTAACTTGCGACAGCTTCCGATGGTTGGCTGACACTGTTGGTCAATACGTCATCAAGCACTGCTTGCAAGCTGGCTACTGTGCGGTCAACGTTCTGTAGTTTATCAAGCCCGAACAACCCTAGGCGAAATGTAGAGTAGTCGTCTCCTTCATCGCACATTAATGGAACACCGGCTGCTATTTGCATTCCACGCTCAGCAAATAATTTACCGTTTTGAATGGTCGGGTCATTGGTGTAACTCACTACCACGCCCGGCGCCTTGAAGCCGCTGGCTGCAACGCTCATCAGTCCCTTGCTTTCTAGTAAAGCGCGTACTTTATCGCCTAGTTGTTGTTGGCAGTCTTTGGCTTTTTGAAACCCGAATGCTTTGGTTTCTAACATCACATCGCGGAATACACGCAATGATTCGGTGGGCATGGTGGCGTGATAGGCATGAGCCCCGCTTTCGTAAGCTTCCATGATCTGTAACCACTTTTTTAGATCGCAAGCGAAGCTGTCACTTTCGGTCGTTTCGATAACGCCGCGGCCATGTTCACTGATCATCACCAGGCCGGCGCAGGGTGGGCCACTCCAGCCTTTTTGTGGTGCGCTAATCAGGACATCGACGCCAGTTTGTTTCATGTCGACCCAAATTGTGCCTGAAGCAATACAGTCAAGCACCATGATGCCACCCACGGAATGCACGGCATCTGCAAGTGCACTGATGTAGTCGTCGGGTAGTATCATTCCAGATGAAGTTTCTACATGTGGTGCAAACACGACGGCGGGCTTTTCTTTTTTTATCGTGCTAACGGCCTCGTCAATGGGGACTGGCGAGAATGGCGCTGTGCTGCTGTCGGTGTCTCTGCGTGCTTTGAGTACTGTTGTTTCTGAAGGGATGCCACCCATGTCAAGAATTTGTGACCAGCGGTAGCTGAACCAGCCATTTCGAATCACCAGGCATTTCTTGTCGCGTGCAAATTGTCTGGCGACAGCTTCCATCCCGAAAGAGCCGCTACCCGGTACAATCACCGCACTGTGTGCGTTGTAGGTTTCTTTTAACATGCCACTGATATCTTTCATGACTGACTGAAAAGACTGTGACATATGATTTAAAGACCGATCTGTATAGACCACCGAATATTCTAACAGTCCGTTGGGATCGACTTCGTCGTGAAGGGCTCGCATATTGTTCTCCATGATTTTTTAATTTTAGTTTGAAATCGTATATTTTTTGCAGCAGCGTTACTGTGTGGCGGCGGCGGTGGTGACACGGTGCTCTTCAATGGTTGGGTTAGAGGCTCTCTGATCAAAGTACTCAAGTGCTTTTTCCAGTGCAGACACACCAGCAGGTACATCTACCTGTGCGCCCAACGTTGAGAGCGTGGCACCCAGTGCATGCAAGGTTCGAAATATATTGTGTGCGCGACTTTGCTCACCCATCTGGCCGATTCTGACGATATTAGCGCCGAATGATCCCGAGATTTCTACGCGATAAACTGTCGACATTGTGCGAAGCAGGTTTTTTGCATCAATCCCTTTTGGCACGTTAATGCCAACCACCGAGTTCAGGCGATATTCGGGTTTGACAAACAACACCAGCCCCATTGCCTCAACACCTGCTTGCAGAGCACTGGATGAACGCAAGTGGCGTTTGAAGCGGGCAGATAACGTTTCGCTGCAAATCAGGCGTAGCGCTTCATGAATAGCCAGCACACCAGAAACAGGGGCTGTGTAATGATAAGACTGCTTGTACCAGAACTGGTCCGCCAACAGGGCATCGAGACACCAGTGACGCATAGGTGATTTTCGATTGTTAATGCATTGCCAGGCTGTTTCAGAGAACGCTACAAGCGATACACCGGGAATGGAAGACAGGCCTTTTTGGCCGCCGGTAATAACGGCGTCGATTTCCCATTCATCCATGTTGAGCGCCATGGTGCTCAGTGTGCAGACAGCATCAACAATAATTAAGCAATTGTGTTGTTTAGCAATTTTGCAAAGTTCTGCCAGATTTTTGTTGCACACTGTATTGGATGTTTCACCCTGAACAATGGTGACAACCTTTGGCCGGTGGCGTTGTAAGTGAAGGGCAAAGGATTCGACTGTCACTGCAGACCCGGCTTCAGCGTTTAACCGCGTTACCTGGCCTTCCGCTCTTTCGGCCAGCTCGGCAAGCCGATTGCTGAAAAAGCCATTGCACACGCACAGGCATTGATCCCCGGGCTCTACCAGATTCGCTATTGCCATCTCCATTGCTGCAGAGCCTGGTCCCGCGACGCCCAATATTCTTGCTGAGTCAGTTTGAAAAACATAGGCTGCCATGCTTTTCACTTGTTCGATAATTTGCGCCATCGTATCACCTAAATGGTTGATAACAATTGAATTAGCGGCTGCAACTCTCGCAGGAATGGGTACGGGGCCGGCTCCCATCATTAACAGGGGTTCTTCGGGCAAAATATTATCGAGAGGTAAAATATCGGTGGGTGCGTCTATATACACGGAGGTCTGTCCAGAAAGAAGGTTCTGAATGCGAAGCCAAATGGCTTCGGTGCGAAAGGACAGAGACCATATCATCGAATAGTTGTAAATGTGAGTCCCTTTTTGTACTTTTCTACGCGATCGGAGGTCCAGCAGGTACGAGCCCGGCGCGATTTGTGGTGTAATTGGGCATCATCCGTGGCGCGCAAAGGGAGCTGCAGTTGTAGATCGGAAAAACACGTTGTACTGAACAAGGTCAGGTAATGCGTAGTTTAAAGATTGCAAAACAAGGATTTACGGCTGCCCTGAGGGTGGGATTGTGAGTTGAGCGACGAGATTGGCGACTGGCTTAAACGCCATGGGTTGGCCGCTTATACAAAGTTATTTCTCAGTCATCGAATTACATTGGATCTACTGCCAGAGTTGCAGGAAGACGATCTGGATGAACTGGAGATATCAGTAGAAGATCGCGTTGCGCTGCAAGCGGCGATGGCTGGGCTGACTGATAGTACAGCTGCAAGCACTCATCAAAGTGACAGGGCCGGCAGCCAGCCGAAAGCAGATCTCGGCAGCGGTGCCGGAGGCACCATTACGCGTGCTGAACGCCGGCACATGACAGTGATGTTTATCGATATTGCTAAGTCTAGTCGTCTATCCAATACCCTTGATCCAGAAGCCTATGCGCGAACGCTTAAGCAGTTTCAGCGTGTCGTGATAGAGGTGATTGAGCAGTGGGAGGGCTTTGTTGCCCGCTTTTTTGGTCACGGTGTGTTGGCCTATTTCGGCTGGCCATCTGCAGCCGCCAACGACGCTGAGCGCGCTGTACGCAGTGCACTTGATGTAAGCGCGCGCGTTGCACAGCTCAAAACCAGTGATGCAGGTTTTTTGTCTTGTCGGATCGGTGTGGCGACGGGTCTGGTGCTGGTCGAAGACATCGTCGGTGATCGCCAAACCTATCAGGATGCGATCTACGGAGTTACCCCCAATCTGGCTGCCAGGCTGCAATCGTGCGCGATGCCTGATGAAATTATTATCTCCCCGGCAACCGCGCAGCTGGTGAAACAGTGGTTCAAGCTGGATTCGCAAGGACAGGTATTACTCAAAGGTATTGACGAAGAAGTAGAGCTATGGAAAGTCACTAACAGTGTCGCACGGGCTACCCACTTTGATGCCAATTCCGGACAAGTTGAACTCACTGCATTTGCAGGTCGTATCGATGAGCTTAAGCAACTGAGGCGTCGATGGTCTGAAGCCGTGCAAGGACACGGAAGTACCGTCCTTATTTCTGGTGACGCCGGCATCGGTAAGTCAAGACTGGTACGTGAGTTTTGCAGTCAGATTGGTGTTGCTGGTAACAATGCAGTCTATCTGCAGTGCTCGCCGTTTTATCGTGATACCACCGCCCATCCTATAATTGAGCGCTTTGAACAGTTGATCAGTGCTGAAGTAGCTGAGCCACTGAATGCACTGGCTGAAGTATTGCGCTCCAGCGGTATAACGGATCCAGATGCACCGGCGCTGATCGGTTGGTTCATGGGGCGGGTAGAGATACAGAAACTACCCATCGCCAACAAAGACGCTACCCGGCTTGCTACAATATGTATGGAATTTTTTGTACGATATATTGTTGGCTTGTCCGCAACGTCACCCGCAGTGTTGGTGATTGAAGACGCACAGTGGATCGACCCCACAACATCCCGATTTATCGATCAGCTTGCCACTGTAGTTCGCACTGAGCCGTTACTGGTTTTGGTTACTGCACGTAACCGATACAAGCCGAAGTGGGGGCAGGCAAGTAATCAACACATTCCTGTTACACCACTTAACCAGTCAAATACAGCTGCAATGACGTGTGCAGTTGCTGGTGCGTCTGATTTGACCGATGATCTGGTGCGGTCATTGACTGCAGCCACCAGTGGCAACCCTTTATTTTTAGAAGAAGTGATCCATATGCTGGTTGGCACGGGCCAGCTTGTTGTGGATGATCGAAAGCTGGTGTTAAAGGCACCTATTGATTCACTTTCAATTCCGTTGCGATTGCGAGATTCCCTAAGTGGCAGAATAGATGAACTGGCACAGGCCAAGCCGCTTGCTTGCTTAGCTGCTGCAATCGGACGAACGTTTTCCTTTGACCTTATCTGTAGTATTTCTACAGATGCGAAAGACAAGGTTCGTGATGACATCAATCAGTTGCTCAGTGCGGGGGTTATCTGCTCCGTGGACAAAGGTATTACCCAGCAATTTCAATTTACGCATTCGTTGTTGCAGCAAGCGGCATATGCAATGGTTCTACAAGAAGACAAGCGTCGTGTGCATGCAAAAATTGCCAGTAAGCTCACCACCAACACCGATGACGCGGGAATCGCACCACCCCAGAATCTGGCTTATCACTATGAGCACTCTGACCAGAATCAGCGGGCGGCTGAATGCCTTCTGCAGGCGAGTGAAAGATCACTTGAGCTATCAGCTTCTGAAGAAGCACTTGGACTATTGCGACGTGGCTTGCGCCTGATTGATAACCTTCCCGCGTCCCAACCCGTTGATCGCTTGCGTATGCGTATACACGCTTCTATTGGCACAGCGTCTATGTTGGCAAAAGGCTGGGGAGCAAAAGAGGTTGATAGCGCTTACAGCCTTGCACTGACTTACCAACACGCTGCACAAGGGCTTGAAGAAAAACAGTGGATAAACTGGGGCGCTTGGGTTTACAAGCTAGTGAGTGGGCAGATGCGAAGCAGCGTGAAGTTAGCTGACGATATGTTATTGGCTGTTCAGAACACTACTGACACAGAGCGACTGCTAATAGCGCATATGGTGCAGATGCACACACACTTTTATACCGGGAACTTCAACGGGGCGTTGAAGCATGGTGAAAACATGCTGCGATATTACGATGAGGCCCGGCATGCAGATTTATGCCATAAATTTTCTGTTGATGTTCTGGTTGTCTGGCATGTCCATGCGGCCCAGTTGTATTGGTTTCTGGAGGATACAAAGCAGGCTGAGGCTGAGTACCAGCAGGTGATCCGTCTGGCTGATAATACCAACCATATGCATACACGTTTGTGGGCCAACACATGGGGGGCCAATTACCTATTATTGACTAACCAAACGCAGCTAATAATAGAGAAGCTGCCTGAAATCCTTGAACAGTCTTTCAAAAACGGATTTGTTTATACCACTGCACTGGCACGAATAATCTTAACAGATGCGCGCATGCAGCAGTCGCAAAGCTCAGCTGGCTTCGAACGTAACGAACAAGCGCTGCAGGCGTTTCGGGCAACGGGCGCTGGTATCGCCGTGCCTTATTTTATCACCCGTCAAGCGCTTGCGCTGGCAAAAGCCGGTTCTCATCAAGAAGCCATGGGTAAAGCAGTGCAGGCAATGGTGCTATCAGAGCAATCCGGGGAACAATGGGCGAATGCACTAACGTTGTTTGCGCAAGGTGAAATTTACGCCAGTGGGTTAGCGCCTGACATTGACAAAGCACAACGTGCCTACCGAGCGGCGAATGAGCTTGCCAGTCGTCAGCAATGCGGGCCGTGGATTTCCGTATCCAGTCAGGCATTACAACGGCTGAGCAATGGTAATACGGTGTCGAAGGAATGAGAATAAAGGTGCTGCCAGGGTTTTTTTAGCTGCTGCTATTCCTGCTTGAAATCATGTGATACCGTGATGATGATTGGCGGTTCGTTCTCTGAACTGCGCTCGCTGGTGCCGGTTGGACCGGCCCACACCCGCTTGGTACTGTGAAAAAGAATGCGGGACTTCGGTGTTCCATATAGAAAGCATAGGTGCTGTGCAATGCTATGACCGATGATGTCACCTCGACCACAGTGTGGCTTAACCAGAACGGTTTTTCTGAATACGCGAAGACTTTCGAAGAAAAAGCGCTTGATCTTGTCGCCCTTGAGGCGCTAGGTGGCGCAGAGTTGGGCAGGTTGGGTGTGCCTATTGGTGACCGCAAGCGACTTAAAACTGCGCTCACAAGGTATCGACATACGATAGCTTCAGATCCTGCTGTCACGACCCGGGTTATTCCCTCTGCTGCTGGCGCGGCCAGAGCGCAGCGTAGGCATGTGACAGTGATGTTTATTGATCTCGCTGAGTCTACTCAACTTTCCGGCCGGCTAGACCCTGAAGACTATGCTCAAACCATTAAGCAATTCCAGTCTCACACGATTAGCATTGTTGAGGCCTGGGATGGTTTTGTGGCGCAGTTTTTTGGTGACGGTGTGCTGGCCTATTTCGGTTGGCCATCTGCCTCTGAAAATGATGCTGAAAAAGCAGTGCGTGCAGCGCTTAAGATCACAGCAAAGATATCAACACTGCACGCAACAGACAGCAGTGCGCTGGCCTGCAGAATTGGTATTGCTACCGGACTGGTTGTGGTTGGTGACACGGTTGGCGATAAAAGCCACGAAGCAATCTTCGGGATTACACCTGATTTAGCTGCCGGATTACAGTCGCAGGCGCGCTTTGGAGAAGTGATTATCTCTGCTGCGACACATCAGTTGGTTCGAAACTGGTTTGATACAACACTGCTTGGCAGCGTTGAACTTGAAGGCATAGACGGTACCACGGAAGTTTGGCGCGCCGTGAGTGAAACCAGCGGAGCAACACGTTTTGAAGCCGGTCTTGTCGATCGTACCCGGCTAACACCTTTCTCTGGTAGGCGGTCCGAGATTAGCCAGCTTAACCAGCATTGGCAGCGTGCAATCGATGGCTCTGGCAGTGCGCTGTTAGTCAGTGGTGAAGCTGGATTGGG
Source organism: Herpochondria borealis (assembly GCA_032274145.1). Lineage (NCBI taxonomy): Eukaryota > Rhodophyta > Florideophyceae > Ceramiales > Ceramiaceae > Herpochondria > Herpochondria borealis. The sequence goes on along the minus strand of JAVCKV010071932.1, from coordinate 23,910 downwards.
CAAATCAAGGTTAATCAGAGAATTTGTCCGGGGTTCACAAACTGCGGTTGCCAATGTCACTTATCTGCAGTGTTCACCATTTCATAAGAACACGGTGGCACACCCGGTGGTCGACCACTTGACGGCTAGAGTAGGGCTTACGCCTACACTGAACAGCGTAATTTTTCTTGATCGCCTGTATAAAATATTGCAAGCCAGTGGCATAAAAGATTTTCAGTCTGCACAACGGGTTGGATGGTTTATTGGACTAGGTGCCAATAGTAAACCGGCAACAGAACCCAAGAGTGCAACGTTTGATACAGACTCCAGTTCAAGTTTGCAGGCTGCACGTGTCAGGGATATCTTTGTTCGTTACCTGACCGGGTTGGCGGAACATGCGCCGTTGTTGGTGGTGGTTGAAGATGCTCACTGGATGGATGCAACCACCGCGGAAATATTGGAAGAGTTGTTGGGTAGTATTAACAAATACAACTTGCTGCTTGTGGTGACAACCCGACCAGGACTAGAGGCCAACTGGGTTCAGCGCATTGATGACACAATAGAACTGCATCCTCTGCAAGATACTGATGCCGCCGCGTTAACGCAGTCGGTTGTAGGGCAGCGTGGTATTTCCGACAACGCTTTAAAAACTATTTTAAAAGCAACCAACGGTATTCCACTATTTCTTGAAGAAGTCACCCAAATGCTTTTGGAGTCCGGGCGATTGCAGTCTGTTGCCGGTAGTCAAACGTACAAAGAGGCGGAAAGTATCTCAGTCCCAAATCGACTAAGGGATGCTTTGGTGGCTAAAATTGATGCATTGCCTACTGCCAAATCCCTGGTTTGTCTGGCGGCGACAATGGGTCGTGATTTTTCATATGATTTGTTAGAAATTATTTCCGAAAAACAAAGGCCGGAATTAGACGCAGAATTAGCTGAACTTATTGATGCGGCTATTCTGGTTGTAGATGAGAACACGCAAAATCCGCGGTTTACTTTCAGGCATATATTGTTGCACGAAGCCGCGTATTCTATGTTGCTGCTGGCTGACAAAAATGAACTTCACTTACGTATCGCGTTAGCGCTTGAAAATCAGGAGCGGCCAGTACCCCAGATTCTGGCGCACCACTATGAGCAGGCTAACCACCTGACTTCTGCAGCAGAACATTTACTGCTGGCGGGTAATCAGGCGCTTGAACGTGCTGCGATTGCACAAGCGCTGTCTCTGTTGCAGCACGGTGTCAGGTTGCTGGACCAAGCGGCAAGTAGTAATTCAAGTGTTGACGAAATCGGTCAGTACACAGATTGTGATCAACTTATATTAAATCTGCATGCATCAATTGGTCTCGCACAAATAGCAGCTCGGGGTTGGGGGGCGCCTGAAGTAGACGATGCCTACCGTAAAGCGCTTGACTACCTGCCTGCGGCTGAAAACAATTTGCAGCGACTTTGGGTGGCGTGGGGGGCCTGGGTCTATCAGCAAGTAAGTGGCAAAATCAGTGAAGCAGCCGAACTAGCACAAAAAATCACTGGCACGACCGCGCAGGCAGGGGATCAGGATGCGCTACTCATTGCAAAAATGATTCTGCTTCAATCGGCTTTTTATAGTGGACGCTTTACCGAAACTATTGCCATTGGTGAAGAATTTGAAGCACTGTTTGATGAAAAAAAACACAGTCATTTTAAAAACCAGTATTCGGTCGATTTGTTGTTGGTTTGGTACGTGCACGGCGCACAAGCTCATTGGCTCATTGGAAATACCGAAGCCGCACAACACCTGTTTTCAAAGATACCGGCGCGGATTGCACAAGTGAAGCACGCCCACTCACAGGCATGGGCCATCACGTGGGGATCAAATTTATGGTTGCTGCAGGGCGACGCAGAAGCCGTATTGAAGGCATCAGCTGAAGCAAGGCAAATTTCCGATGCGCACGGTTTCACCTACACTGCGAGCCTTGGTTGCATCATTGAAACTGATGCTCAGCTGCGTGGCGAGCTATCTGCGGAGTCGCTGAAAATCGGCTTGTCTGCCAATGCAGCAGCTCTTGCTGAGTTTCAGGCTACCGGGGCTCGGATTGTCGTGCCTTGGTTTCAGTCACGGCATGCGCAATTGCTGGGGGAGCAAGGTAATGTCGTCTCTGCATTGAAACTTATTGATCAATCTATTGAACAAATTGAAACACTGGGTGAATGGTGGTGCGCATCCTATACGTTCCGCGTCAAAGGAGATCTTTTATTGTTGTGTCAACCTGTTGATTTGCGAGGCGCTGAGAAGTGTTACCGCAAAGCACTGGACTTGGCAGTGAACCAATCGCTGGTTCCGTGGCGTGGCGCTGCAGAAAGTGCCCTGGATCGTCTTTTCGCACTGCAGGCTGGAAAAGACAGGCAGGTGAGGGAATAAATTAGAATTTAGGGCCTAGTCAGCGTTTTAGGTGGGAATATTACCGGTCTGATCTATTGTTCAAAAGCATACAAAAAGGTATGGTTTCTCAATCGTTTTCAGCTGTATAAATTAAAGATAGCAGCGTTAACAGCTCAAGCGCTAACGTTCAGCCAAATCAACAAACGGAATCGTTTATGAAGAACTATGACGTGATAGTCGTTGGCGCCCGGTGCGCTGGTGCTTCGACAGCCTTGCTATTGGCAAAGCAGGGCAAAACCGTCTTACTGCTTGACCGCAACACCTTCCCGAGTGACATGACAGCCTCTACCCACTTTGTATGGAGTGGCGGGTCTGAGCGATTACAGAAGTGGGGCCTGCTTGACGATCTGCGCGCCACGAACTGTTATGAGCACAATGATATGACGGTTGATTTTGGTGAATTTGCGCTGAGCGGGCGAACCCCGAATAGAGAAACCGGATTTGACTCTTGTTTCGCACCGCGCCGGAAAGTGCTGGACAATCTGCTTATTCAAAAGGCCGTCGAGGCCGGCACCGAATTGGTCGAGAAGGCATCTGTAGAAGAGCTCGTCACCAGTGATAACGGACGTGTTACCGGTGTCCTATATCGGAATTCGATTGGTGATATGGTTGAGGTGGGCTCTAAAGTTGTCATCGGTGCTGACGGAATGAATTCAACCATTGCCAAGTTGGCGGGGGCCAAAGAATATAACCAAAATCCGAAAATGGCACAGTCGTTCTATTCATACTTCAGTGGTGTTGAGCTTGACCAGGTTGAGTTCTATGGCCGTCCTGGGCGTATGGTATTTGTCTGGAAAACCAACGACGATTTAGTTCTGGCCGGATTCAGTTGTCCAGCGTCTGATGCTGCACAATTCACGGGCAATGAAGAGGCATTTTGGACAGACATGGAAGCTAATGTGCCTGAGCTTACAGCGCGTTTGAAAGCGGGTAAGCGCGTTGAACCGATGCGATCAGGTGGGACACGCAGTTTCATGCGCACGGCTAGCGGCGAAGGTTGGGCGTTGGTTGGTGATGCAGGGCTCACCATGGATCCTATTACTGCTGCTGGTATATCAAATGCGTTGTGGCAGGCCGATCATCTATCAGCGGCGATACTCACCGGTTTGAATGAAAACAAGCTTGATGAAGCACTTCAGGGTTTTGCAGCACAGCGTGATGAATATCTTGGACCTCACTTTGCGTTTACGCTTGAAATGGCAAAGCTTGACCCTGATCCCCCCGAAGAGTTTGTGCAAATCATGACATCGCTACCGGGTCATCAGAATGATATCAATGACTATTTTGGTGTCTTTGCAATGACAGTACCGGTGGCTGAATTTTTTGATCCAGAGAACGTTAAACGTATTGTAGAGCGAGGTCCGGTTCAATCCTCTGTCGCAGCCACAGCCTGATCGCTATCGGTCTGGCTTTTGGCCAGGAGCGTGACGCATTGTTCAATGAAAAACAATGCGCCAAACTACCAAACTACCAGAGTAGTAAAACTACTTTATCATTGGTTGACTCAATTGAATGACAACGCCTTCAGGGCCGTTGAAATACAATGAATACAGTTTAAACGGTGTGCACTCAACTGCTTCGGGCACATCGAAACCTGCCTCTCTTAATTCTTGTGCTTTCGCATTGATGTCTTCCACCTTAAAACCAATATGTCGGAATCCTTGCAAATTTAGCCGATCTACTTCAGGGCTTTTCAAGTTGGAAGGGTGATCAAATTTCAGTAATTCGATTGTGGTTGAACCGCTGTCTTCAGGATGGCTCATTGTCACGTTATGGGCCACTACATTTTTCATACCTGCCAGCTTATCTGCCCACTCACCAGAGATATCGTGTGTGTCACTGGCGCTGAAGCCAAAGTGTTTAGCCAGAAAGTCACTGGTACAATCCAGATCACCGACAACCCAAGCTATGTGAGAAAATGCAGGGGGGATTTCTTTTTCCATTTTTATTATTACTCGTCAGATTCCGATTCAGGAACACACAGGTGTAAGTGATTTTGAAGCATGTCTTCAGCGGTGTTAAGTGCACCTTCGACCCAGCCTTGCTGGTGTGAATAGGACTCGCCACAAATGAAGACCGGCGTATTCTGCATTGGTTGAACAATGTCCTTGCTGACCTGGTGACTTTTTACCCCGACGTGCCAGAAATTGGCACCACCACCGTAGGGATCAACGCCCCAGTCCATGTAGGCAGCGGCATAAGGTGGTTGAACGGCGTCAGTATTCGCGGCGTGCATTTCGATGACCTGACGATGCGCTTCGGCTACCATACGGGTAGGGGCAGGGTAATCATTCCAGTCCGGCAAGTCATCGTCTGAGGCGGGTAGATCCATTTCATTAACGAATTTATCACCATGGTCTCTTAAGCCTGCCCAGTAAGTGAGTGCCAGGCCATCGTCGTAAATCAGTACGACGGCGCAACCGGTTTTTTCGTCAACATACCAGTAGTAAACCTGCCTCACTGGTAGGTCGGTGATAGATTCACCACCGGTGATTTGCTTAAATTTTCCGCTTGCAGCAGGCAGGTTTTCCCACCAGGCTGTTTTGTAGCAAAGCGCTAGCTTGAACAACGGTATAGGGGTGACAGATTCGATCAGAGTGCGCACTGTTGTATTAGCAGGGTCCATGACTTCACCGGTCGCATCCAGCATTTCAAGTGAGCGCCTGGGCATCGCTAGAATTAAATTTCTGGCCTGATGTGTTGTTGTTTGATCGTTGTGTTTTACGCAAAACTCGACACCGGTGGTGCCATCGTCAAGTTGTATGTTTTTAAAGTTGGTGAGCGAATGCTCCATGTATGTGTGCCCACCATTCTGCGTGAAGCCCTGATGCAGCATCAGTGGGACTGTTTGAAATCCTTCATTAAGCCTCTTGTAGGTAATCTTGGCACCGAAATCCCCTAGATTCCATGGGAACCCGTCAGCACCACTCCAGGTATAGAGAATGCTGTCATAACCACTGCTGTCTACTGCAAACTGGTAGGCCTCGTGACCGATCATTCGTTGCATCAGGTATCTTAGAGGCAACTCTGTTATTGGCATCCCTTCGAATTCGTACTTGGTGACGATCTCTTGCCAGTTGACGTCCTTTAAATCTTTGTCCTCACCGGTCATCTCTTTCAGTAGTCGTTTTGCCGCCACGCCGGTGAAGCCAAGTTTTAGATTCTCTGATGTGGCTTCAGTGGGCTTCAGGGTGTAGGGTAAATTTTTTGAATCCAGCAGCTCACCAATCCTCAGGTGTTTACCGCGAAGGTAGGCAAAGTTCTGGGGCTCTTGCACCGGAAAGTCTATTGGGGTGAGGTTGAATTTGTTAATGAGTGAAATCACTTTTATGTGTTTGTTCGTGTAGCGCATACCACCAATCTCAACTTTGGTTGATATACCTGGTGGCGCTACCGAAATCAGTCTTCCGCCAATTCGATTGCTTTGTTCAAACAGCGCAACGTTTAGCTTTTTATCTGCAGGCAGCGGGCTCTGTGGTGCGCGTGCCGAGGTAAGCAGTCTGAACCCCGAATAAACGCCGGACACTCCGCCGCCTATAATTGCTACATCTAATAGTTTATGGTCAGTCATGGTGGCTGTCTCCGTTTGGGTCAATACCGCACTTTAAATAGGTACTTGCTGCAAAGGTGTTAGTGGTTGTTCTTTTAACCAAGAATATTTTTAGGCCAGCCGTACTTCGGCATGGCGGTGGTGTCGATGTGCAAAACCACCACCTGCGGTTTGTTTTTAGTGTGTGCTTGCTCCAGTGCTTGTGCCAGTTTGCTGTGCATAGCATCGGCCCCTTCGTCAAGGCCTACTGCTACAGCATCAGCGCCAAGGCCCTCTGAATACTTCACCAGGTCAGGTGCGCCTAGCTTGTAGTAGTCGTCCCAGCTTTCGTCAGGCGGAAACAGTTCGCCCATCCCCTGGCTGACCATCGCAAGATCGTTGTCGTACAATACGATCCACACGGCGCCAACTTTGTTTTGTGCTGCTGTGGAAATTTCGGAGCCCTGCATCATAAATGCGCCATCACCAACAATCGCAACACAATGTTTGTCCGGGGCTCCCATCTTGCCGCCAACAACAGCGCCAACCGCGAAGCCCATCGGGCCCATCCCCAGTGCGATATGAAACTGATTTGGCGGGTCTATCACCAGATTATTCAGTGACCACCCGACACAGTTACCTGCATCAATAAATATATGGCCGTCTGTGACCAGCTCATTGACGACGCGCATAGCGGCGGCGGGGTGTAGCGGGGTATCGTTACCCTCGCGTTGCACTGGGAATTCAAAAGGCGTCTTTGTTTTGATGTTTGCGATAGTGGCCCGTCGGGTGTCAACTTTTGCATCTGGCTTCGTGCCAGTGGTATGCGCGCAGAGTTGATCAATTGATGCGCTCATCTCACCCACAATACCCAGCGTGACCGGAAATGAACGCCCGATTACACTTTGATCAAGATCTACCTGAATAAAGTGGTCGGTTGGGACCAGAGTTTTGTCATAGTGTTTTGTTGCTTTTGGTGAGGTGGCCAGTTCTCCCAGTGACGAACCCAGAACCAACAGAGCGTCATAGTGATCAGGGTTACCGAGCGGGCAAATATAAGCCTCAGGCCACAGACACGGGGTCATGCCGTAGTTGCGCAAGGACAGCTCATGTGACTCTGGAAAAATGCCCTTGCCATCTGGTGTTGTCATTACCGGTATCGCAAATTTTTCTGAGAGTTCGATGAATGATTGAAGACGGTTCGGGTCTCTGAGTGCATGCCGTGCGCCGTTGCCTAAGAATATCAGTGGCTTTTTTGCAGTGACTAACGCGTCAAAGGCTTGTTTAATTTGATCGGCATCAACACTACAAGGCGTCGCCCGGTAGGTGGATGTGGAGTGCGGCATCTGATACGGCAACACCTGTTGGTTGTGGTCTTTGGCAAGCGGCATTGGCATGTTAGCAATATCATTCGGAATGCTAAGGTGTGCAGCACGTGAGGGCAGCGACCGTGATGCCCTCAAGGCCTGCTCCAGCAAGGTTTTAAAACTCGAAGCACTGGGGATCAACGCACTATATTGAACAGAATTTTTAAACACCGCGTTAACATCAAGGTGTGAGTCCACACCTTCCTGCAGATAAGCCTGACCAAAGAATTTCTCCGGTACTTCGCCGGTGATTACTAATACGCTTGATTTTCCCGCCTCTGCGTTCATTGCCCCTGCAACAGCATTGATCGCTGACGGTCCCGCTGTCGTCAGTACAACCCCCAATCCGCCTGTCACCCGATGGTAGCCATCTGCAATGTATGCTGCACCGGTCTCCTGGCGGCAAATGACAAAATCAATCGCGTCTGCTTGCTTGCGTTGTTTTTTCAGCTCGTTGGTAATGAAAATTACAGCCCCGCCGGGGACGCCAAAAATCTTGTTGACCCCCTCGAGTTTCAAGTAGTCGATTAACAGCTTCGCGACTGTTGGGCTTTTGTAGCTATCGCTTTGGTCGTTGGTGTTCATTTCGGGGTCCGTGGTGAATGCTGATTCTATTTTACTCCGCACTGCACCATCTGTTCGGAGGCTGCTGTCGGTGGTGAGTAACAATTTCCGACTCGTCAGTTGGTGAGGAAAAACTGTATCAGCAATCCAGCCGTGAATCATCGTGAAAAAACGGTATTATTACCGTAATACGAAATCCAGCCGTGTCTGCGAATAGGGATGATCCAATATAATTGTGCCGTGATTGAACGCGGTCCTCTGATAGCACATTTGTATTTTTTGTCGTGAGGCCGATTGGGCTAAATTTCGTAAGTACTCTATTTTTACAACATTTTTTAGACAGCCAGCGGAATTACTTATGCAACAAAGAACCATAGGATCACTCAAGGTCTCTGCCATCGGGCTGGGCTGTATGAACATGTCGGCAGGCTATGGTCCAGCCGACGATACTGTATCTACTCAGCTCTTAAACGAAGCGCTCGATGTGGGTTATACCTTTCTGGATACAGCGCAGGTTTATGGTTTTGGCCATAACGAAGCGCTTATTGGTAAGGCACTGTCGGCCCGAAGAAATGAATTTGTACTGGCAACCAAATGCGGTTTGTCGAAAGCCGGAATAAATGGCGATCCGGCGGGTATCATGCAAAGCTGTGAAGACAGTCTGAAACGATTAAAAACTGATGTTATCGATCTCTATTATTTGCACCGGGTAGATCCCGCCATTCCTATCGAGGAAAGCACCGGTGCAATGGCAAAATTGGTAGAGCAGGGTAAAGTGCGTGAGATTGGCCTGTCTGAAGTATGCAGTGAAAATTTGCGCCGCGCACATGCGGTGCATCCGGTGGCAGCGTTGCAGTCAGAGTATTCACTCTGGTCCCGAACGCCAGAGCGCGGCATTCTTGATGTCTGTGCAGAGCTTGGAGTCACCATGGTGCCATTCTCTCCTTTGGCGCGAGCCTTTTTAACCGGTAAGTCCGCTGATGTAACACAGCTGGCTGACAATGATTTGCGATGTACCATTGCTAGACCTCGGTTTGAACCGGATGCTTTTAAAAAGAACAGTGAGCTGTTAATACCGTTTGCAGAAATGGCAGAACAGAACAACTGCTCGATGGCGCAACTGGCGCTGGCGTGGCTGCTGCATCGTGAAAATGATGTGCCGATCCCAGGTACCAAGCATATCGAGTACATGAAAGAAAACGCCGGTGCTGCGGACGTCGTGCTCGACACTGAAACAGTTGCCGCACTTAGTCAGCTAATTAATGAATCCACGGTTGTTGGTCGGCGTTATGAGGATAAGCGAATGGCAGAGGCCGATGCCGAGCGCGACACCCTGTGATTTTGGGTGTGTTTTTTTAATCCTGTCGTCTTCGCCTTGCCATCGCATTGAAGTTGATTGGGCCTGATTGGGGCTCAGAATTTCCTGCTCGGGGTCGTCGGGGTTGCAGTTTTAAGTACCGCAGCATTCCGGCATAAATTATGGTTGGAAAAACGAAGCTTAATTTGAGCTTCGTCAATTTATTATCTAGTTTCTGGAGCTCTTCTTTGAATAAAATCATAGCTGATTACGGCTACAACGGTGTTGTCTTAATGGATGGTGGCATGGGTCAGGAACTTCGCCGCCGAAGTCCTAATGATCCGACCGGTCTGTGGTCAGCGCAGGCCTTACTCGACGTGCCGGAGTTGGTGCAGGAAGTACACGAAGACTACATTCGTGCCGGTGCGAAAATCATCACCACAAATTCGTACGCGACTGTCCGTAGCCGTTTGATTGCCGCCGGAATGGATGATGAATTTGAAAAACTGATCGCCCTTTCCGGGCAGATCGCTGTTGATGCGAAAGAATCACAAGGGCAGGACATACTGATTGCCGGTTCTTTGCCTCCGCTAAACGGAAGCTTCCGGCCAGACCGTGTCATGGACGCCGATATAATAGCGCCGGTATACCGCGAGCACGCAGAAAGATTAGCGCCCTTTGTCGACTTTTTTATCTGCGAAACCATGTCTACTATTGAAGAAGCGACAGTCGCTGCAACGGCCGCCGCAGAAATTGGCAAGCCTGTTTGGGTGTCTTGGACACTTGCTGATGATGGCTCACCGTTGCTGCGTAGCGGTGAAAAACTGACTGATGCGTTCAGCGCGTTGTCTGGACTCGGTGTCGCGGCGGTTATGGCAAATTGTTGTTCACCCGAAAGCATCACAGAGGCGATGCCCGAGCTAAAGTCGATGAATGTTCCCCTGTTTGGTGGCTACGGTAATGGCTTTGCAGAAATCCCCTCTGACTGGACGGTGAGTCAGGGCGTCGATGCCCTCGGGCAAAGAGAAGATAACTCAGCTAATGACTACGCGAGTCACGTATCGAAATGGGTTGCAGGTGGTGCCACAGTCGTTGGTGGTTGCTGCGAAATTACGCCGGCGCATATCGCGCGACTGGCTGAAATCCTTAAGGGTTGATACCGGAGCTGTTATTGCACAAATTGGTGTCTGTCCCACAGCATGCGGTGCTGCAGTTTCTTCAGGCGGTACGCTCTTTCACCAATGAAGTATTGTCCGGATTGCTCCATAGAAGGGTGGAGTCCGTAGGTTGAGATTACCTCAGCGAAGCTGAGGATAATCGGGCCACTTGAAATTTTAGAAGGACTTTTAGCCTTAAACCTCTTGATCAAGGCTTGCAAGTTCGCCAAGTGTAACCGGTTTGATGGGCGATCTTATTCGGTAGGCGCCCACTTCATCATGGTTTAGTTTGTTTTCTTCGGCAAGAATCTGAGTGACCGTTAAACCGCAATAGCGACCTTGGCAGGGTCCCATCCCGCAACGCCCGAAAGCTTTGGTTTGGTTGGGCCCAGAGCAACCAATTTTTGCATAAGATCTTATATCGCCGGCGGTGACCTCTTCACAGCGGCAAACGATCGTGTTGTCATGCGGTAGTAAAACCTCTGCTGGTGGCTCGTACAAGATATCTAGAAACTTGCGAAGCCGACCATGTGATTTCAGTTGTTTGTTGATTGGAGCAGCCAGAGAGTCACGGTTGCTGCGGGTTATTATATTTAATGCGGCCAGTACGCCCAATGCAACAATATTACCTTGCATTTCCGCGACCAGTGCGCCACCGATGCCACTACCGTCACCGGCAATATGAATATTAGAGGTAGATGTTTCACCCCAAAGATTAACGATGGGTTGAAAACAGTGTTGGGCAGAATTCCAACGATGTTCAAGCCGCAGGGATCTACTGAGTTGTGTGTTAGGTACAACGCCTTGATGCAGCAGAACGTTGTCCGTTTTAATGGTATTGATTTTTCCTTTGCAGTGAAATTGAATGGCTTCAACGCTTTCTGTGCCGGTTATTTGTAGATCAGTAATTCCTTTGTAAAAAGGTATACCTGCTTTTTTTATATTTTTAAGGTAAGACAGTCCTTTGCTGATTGTTGCAAAGTTTGCGATCGGGAAAGATGAAGCGGCGCGCACGTAGTGACCAGCTGAAATAGTATCGATGATGGCTTTCGGGTTGCACTGAGCTTTTATTAACTGATTGGCCACGGTATAAAGCAAAGGGCCAGTGCCTGCTAATACTGCATTTTTTATACTGATTTGGTTGCTTTTTAACAGAATTTGCGCAGCGCCCACTGTCATTACACCGGGTAGTGTCCAGCCGGGCAACGGGGTAGAGCGTTCCAGTGCACCGGTTGCGATAATGATTTGCTTTGCGTGTATCTGGTGTGCGGTCTGATGGCGACTATAGGTGACGTTGCCGTCAGTATCGATGGCCCAGACCGTAGCACTATTAATGTGGCTGACATTGGATTGTGATAACTGGCTTAGTAGCTTCTTGCCGTAAAGATAATCTTCACCCAGCACTTGCGCCATGGCATCACTACAGTTTTCCAGCGCACGATAAATCTGACCGCCTGCAGTTGATTGTTCGTCAATGAGCATGACTTTAACGCCATACGATGCTGCAGTGGTCGCAGCCGCAATGCCTGCAGGGCCACTACCAATCACAAGCAGGTCGCAGTTATTCATTGCGTCTGTGTGCTTTGTTTGGCTGTTCCGTTGGCGACCGGAACCGTGGTGAGTTGCATGTCTTGTTCAGCCAGCAACATGCATGCTTGTACCGTGCTGCCATTATATTGAATCAGGCATTCATAACAGGCGCCCATCATACAAAACGGACCGCGAGGTGTGCTGCTTATGTGGGATTTTCGGATTGATAGCTGACCACTGGCCAGGATAGCGGCGGCCACAGATTCCCCTTCGCTTGCATTGATTGTTGTGCCATCGAACGTAAAGGAGATTGATGTCGCATGAGATAATCGTTTAAACATCGAAACGGTTTTCAGAGAATACTTTCATATTGAATCCACCATCGATGTTGAATGTATTGTTGTCATCGCAAAGCCACTCAGGCAGTAATTGTGCATGTGCAGCCGCAAGCGTAATGCCGCTGTGACAAGTGGCAAAGTAGGCGCCCGGGCAAGTTTGTGATTGTTGGTAAATAGGGAAACCGTCAGGCGACATGATGCGAAGTGCGCCCCAGCTTCTGACTAGTGAGGCATTGGCCAATACCGGATATTGCTTAATAGCGTTGTTGGCGAGTTGCGCGGTAGTGGTAACGGTTTCTCTGTCGTCCTCTCCGACTTCCTCAGCTGAGGCACCAATTTGAATACCGCCCTCATCAACTTGGCGTACCTCGTCTGATGGCCGATTGATGAGTGGTGGCATCTTTTCAGTGATGAGTACCTGGCCGCGCTGTGCTCTGACAGGGACTTTAAAGCCCAGTGATTCGCCAAGTGCTTTGGTGCCGAGCCCTGCGGCTAACACAACTTTGGCACATTGATGGGTAGCGCCTGCGTCTGTGGTGATTGTAAATCCATCTGCAGTTGGCATGACACTGGTGATTTTTGTGCGAGTGAACAAGCTACCCCCACGCTGCCGAACTGCCATCGCCAACGTACGAAACAACAACAACGAATTCACGTGCCCGTCTTCATGATGCAGCACGGCACCGGCAACCTTTGGACCGATATGTGGTTCTTCTTTTTTAATGGCATTGTGGCCTAATACTTCAAACGGATAGTCACCACCGAGTTGCTGCTTTAATGTCTCTAGCATCTCAGCCTTGGCGGCCAAAGATTGTTCGTCAAGGTAAATACTGTAGCCGCCACGTTGTTGTAGTTTCAGATCAGTACCGCATTCGTCGGCGAGGGTGTCGGCAAAGTTTTTCCAGCGCTTCGCTGATTCTCGGGTCCAGCGTGCGTAGTCTGGCAACTTCGCCCCTTTTCCCTGCACCCAAACTAATCCAAAGTTACCGCGTGAAGCCCTTAGCGCGTCATCACCTTCGTCAAAAAGGCTGACAGTTTTACCCTTGAGTAACAGGCCATAGGCGATTGATAGTCCGACAACACCGCCGCCAACAATTGCAAAGTCAGATTCTGTGGTCCCCACAGCTGTTTACAGCATCGCCTGACATTTCTCAGCCAGTAGCATAAGAGATTCACGCTGGCTGCTTGTGGGGTTCAGGCTCAGCCCTCGTCGAACCAGTTGTAAGGCCTGGCCGGGTTGATTCAGCGCCAGATGGTTTTCTGCCAGAGCGGCGAATGTCATCGGGTCCTGAGATGAGATTCTGATCGCCCTTTCCAGTAAACCGATTGCACGCGAGTGATTGTTCGCGGCAGCAGCTTTTGATGCCTGTTCGCGCAGTGCTAGAGCGGCTGGCAGGCTGCGAACCGGGTCGCTTGGAGCGGTTGTGGTGGTCGGGCGGATTACTTGGGGCGTTGTGGGTCGGGGCAGTGTTGGTAGAGCTGGTGGGGCTTCAGGTAGTGCAACCGGGGCACGCGAAGTGGTGTTGGGCCTGCTTGGTGTTGATGCGTATTTTGTGCCGCAACCAGTGAGGATTAACGCGCCAAGCAGGGCCAGAACAAAAGGTCGACAGACGCTGGCGCTGTGGTGTATCGCTGAAAAAGAGCCCATGGATTATGATTCGCTGTGACAGAGAGAAATAGTATGATCATAACCGAATTGGCGAAAAACCGTTATTGCAGGGATGTATTGGTTTGCCTGTGTTTCTACTGGCTACTTCTCTGGTTGTCTGTGCTTGCCCGGGAAGCGCAGCAGCCGTCGTAATAACTGGGTTATAGTGACCGAATGGCTAAATAACAGATACCGTTAAAAGGAGTGTTGTGACCAATTTTTTATTAAAGTTTGCGCCTTGGGAGCAGCACCTGAAATGGTTTGCATTAGGGTTGGGCATTCTGAGTACTGTGGCGATTGTGCAAAACTGGTATCCATGGACAATGATCATCGGTTTGCCGTTCTGCATCATATGGACTTACTGCGCCTGGCTGCATACCGAGCGTCAGTTGAAGTACATCAACATAATCTTTTCGCTTTTGTATCTGTACGGAATTGCCCGGTATCTGTTGATCGAGTTGTAGCGTCTTTAAGTATTCGTTAATGCAAGTGGTTCAGCGGCTACTATTTTGGGGCATTTTTTTAAATCGAGACTAAATAAAAAGTATGGTAATCACCGGCGAATGTTTTTGTGGCGATATTAAGTACCAGATTGTTGGTGGTCTACATGAGGTAAAATCATGTCACTGTTCTCGATGTCGCAAGGCGTTTAGCGCACAGGCGTCTGCCACTGCTTTGGTTAATCCTGATGACTTTTCCTGGCTGACCGGTGTTGAGAAGCTCACTTCTTATGTTGGTGGGCACGGCTTCGGCTTTCAGTTTTGTCAGCAGTGCGGGTCAACATTGTGTACGGTTCTCAATGGCAAAATATTTCAGGTAACGCTCGGTTGCATCAATGGTGATCCCGGGGTGGAAATTGGCAAGCACATTTATGTGGGATCTAAAGCCGCCTGGGAGAAATTACCCCACGATGTGGTGGTCTATGAAGAAGGGCCATCCGAATGATTTTTTATAAATGTAACTCAATATAAGTAAAGGTCTAAAGATGAGTGATTCCGATTCTGTCCGTGTGACGACTGGCAGCGCAGTATTTTCGCCAATTATGGCGACGGTATATGGCCTACTGATTACCTTGGTGCTGCGTACGGTGATAAGTGTGATCGCAGGTACTGTTGTCGCAGAAAGTAGCGGTGCCAATTTTGATGATGCGAATGCGATAAACGCGATACTTGCTGCAAGCCTCACCTTTTTAGTGACGGATCTGGTGCTGACGGCAGCGTTGATGCTTTGGGCGGGCAGGGTGATCCGACGTTATTCTGCCCCGATGCACACCAAAGTTGCATTGCTGGTGGCTGTGGTGACAGTGGCTGTGTATTTCACTATAAACACTACGTCTGGCGTTTTTGTCGTTTATCCGCTTTGGTATAACGTGTGTCTGTTCATCGTAGTGATTGCGGGGATTTTTGTTGGCTGTAAAAGGTCGGCATAAGCCGAAAGTCGTTCGCGGTCACTTGGCGTGACCGCGAGACGAATAGGCAGAACCAGCTATTTAAAGATATTTTTTAAAAAAGACTTAAACCCTTTTGGCTCTGGTTCGACAGGTTGGCTGACACTTGCGGTAGTCTGGCTGCTATGTTGATCTGCATAGGTGGCATCTGCTGGATCTAAAGAGACGTTTGATTGCTGAAAATCAGTGCTGTTTTGGGGTTCCGCTTTTTTAGCAACAGTGCGTTGCTGCGTTTGTAGTTGTGCTGTTTGTTTATCGCCCCAACCGAATGTGCCATGGTTTTCAACATCGACCCGCAGCGTTGGCCATTTTACAATGCCTTCCTGGCCGTTGGGGTCTGACCACCAAATTTCGTTGCCGATGTGTAACCCCGACAACACCATATTCTTATCAGGCCAGCGCGGAGCGGCGTACCCGCGTGGGTCAGCTTTAGCCATCATTTTACCGGCTTCACCGTTGTTTTCCAGCAGCGGTCTTAGATCGCTTTGTGCCCAGTCCATGACGCTATTGATTGATAAGCTCGTGATAGGTCCGTCGACTGGAATTAGAGCGATATAGCGAAAGTAATTGCCGCCACCCGTTTCAATTTTTAATATCACATGAAAAGCTTGTCCGGCAATGTTGGTGACGCCAATCACCTTGCCGCCGGCCCAGGCACCGTCCGGGCGATCACTGTTGCCATTGGTTTGGTCTGGCATCTGAAACCAGACATTGATGTTGTAGGCCTTAGTGCGGTTGCTGTTAATCGCGTTGATATCACCAACCAGTGACGGATGCGGTGCTGTTTGCGGGTTGTCGACATCGTGAAGATACATGTCCAGAAACGTATTGACTGTCGGGCTGCCTGAATAAGAGGTCACCACCGATACGTCAGTTTGTGGTAAGTCCGCCAATTTGCAGGGAAAGCCGGTTTGTTGCTGTGCAGGCTTCATGTCGAAAACAGGCGTCTGCATACCTTCGCCTTTCATGCGAAATTCGCCATCCATGCCGGGTAGTGGATCAACTTTACCGCTGGTTTCCCAGCGACCGCCCATCGTGCCCAGTACTGCACAGGGGAATGCCTTAACACGATATTGATCGTTGTTGACGCAGCGAAACTTCATGTAAGAGTTGGTGCCGTCAAGGTGCCACTCAATGTAGCTGTCCAGTGGGATCTGGTATGAATAACCGTACGCGTTGGTCAAAAACAACAGGCCGTCCACTTCGCGTTTGGCAAATGCGCCAGACGGGGCAGAGTCGCTTTGTTTAGGTTCACCGCGTAGAAATACTTTTGCACGTTTGATGGCGGTGATTCCTCGGTTGATCCGGCCGGATACAGGACTGGTAAGAGTGTTTGCCAAAATGTTGGAAAACGGTGCGGTAGCGGCAATGGCTAACGCTGCCCGTAATGTGTTTCGTCTATTCATAACAACACCGAAAGTTAAAGAGGCTATGGCTGGTGTACTGGTTCAAGTCAGATCATTTGAGTCGCCGGGTATGACATGGCGCATGTGCATTTTAATCAGCCGCTTGTTGTTGATTTGGGGTGATGTCCTTTGCGACGCAGCCGCGTTGCAACTTGTGGAAGCGGATTGAGCCCTGATAGTGGTGAGAAGGGCAGAACTATTACGGGCTGTCCTATCGCTACACCATTTGTCAGAGAACATTAGGACTTCAATTGTCGGGCCGGGTTCAGCAGTGCAATGGATTGGTAATAATTCACTGCAGCAGCCACGGCAGCGGCAAGGGGTAAAATCAGGTACGCAAGGCGTACCTGAATCAGGTGATTACCACTTTATTTTTTGCCAGACGCCATTCTGCTGATTGGTGGCCAAAGTCACGCCATTCCACTTCCCTGCAGAGTAATAACTGCCGTCAGCGCGCTGGTTAAACATTGACACGCTGAGCCTTGCGGTGGTTGTGCTTGATGCCGTATTGATGTCATCGATGGTGACATCCAGACGGTCATAGCGCTGAAACATTTTGCGCAAAAACTCTGTTCTTTCTGCAGGTAACGAATCGCTGATGTCTAATACGCCGCGCAGGTTTTTAGCCTCGATCGCAAGCCGCAGTGTATTAAGGTGCTGAGCGGTTGCGCCGTTGCCGTCAATGTAACTGCGTCGTGGTGCCGAGGGCAGCGGTGCAGGTTCATTGATCGCTGCAACTTGTTGGTCGACTTCAGCTTTTGTTTCCCGGACTGGCTCTGGTTGAAAAATACCTTCCTGCTCAGGCTGTGGAAGAATGGGCGAGTCAATGGTCGCCGCTGTTGAGTCGGGAATGACACCTGTGTTTTCAGCGCTGCTGCCAGTCGCTAGTGGTGCTAGCAGTGTGGTTGCATTATCCGTAGATCGATTGGAAATCAGGCCATCGTCATTGTTTGACCCGGTACTTGTAGAAGCTTGATTGTCTGTGACCGGAGCCAGTGTGTCTTGTATTTGACTGGTTGGATCCTGAATAACCTGCGTTTCTTCTTCTACCTTTTGGGTGATACCGTTTTTGCCATCTTCTATTTGTTTTCTAAGAGAGGCTGAAAGAGTGGCGTCAGCGAGGTACTTGTCTGTTTCTTTGTATAAAACTCCTGCTTCAGTGTATCTGCCCTCCTTGATCAGGCGCTGGATATCGCTGATTTTACCGGTAACCCATGGTGACATATTGGTGTCAATCGCAACGGGCCCGGTGCGTGGCGTCGGGCTCTGACTTGAAGTCTCGGGAAGCCCTTCGATCTGCAGTCCGCTGTCGTTTACTCGGGAAAGTAACTCATTTGCGCCATTCAGATCATCGGCATCGATGCTTTCTATAATTTGACGCCTGACTTCAGATTGAATGTTTGCGATGCCGTCAAGCGCTTGTGGATTACTCGGTTCGCTGGCCAGAATCAGTTGGTAGTAATCAAGCGCAGACTGACCCGCCGGAAATATCAGCGCATCGTTAGACATTTGTTGTTCCGCCTTTTCTAAAGCGGTGGCAATTGTCATTTCAGGGGCACTTGAGCCCGGCATCTTGAATAGTTCAGGCTTGTTGACAAACAATAGAGAGCCGCCCACCACAGCGAGAAGGCCGGTGATGGGTAACAGAAACCGCCATTTAGACGGAGGCGCCGGGGGTTCATAGTCCCAGTCGGTATCGTCAAATTCTATTTCTTTGCGGACTGGCGCTTGTCTGATGGGTTCGCGCGGGGAGCTTGGCGGCTGACGGTACTCTGAGTTTTGTTGCGGCGCACTGCCGCCGGCTGCTGGAGCTCTGCTCTTCTCTAATTGACCGCGAGCCTGATTGTTGTCTTTATTTGTTGCGCGATAAGGTGCTGGATACGCGCCACGCTCACTTTGGATCTGGGTGGGTGCGGGGGCTGGTGTCGCAGGTGCAGCTGGATTTCGTTTGACAATATCGCGTCGTAAAACGTTTCTGAGTTCCTGTGTATGGGTAGTTTGTCCAGGATTATTGGCGATATTGTTCAGGGTGTCGTTGAGTGTTTGACTCTCTAATTGACCTTCCGACTCAACGCCGTTTGGTTGGTCTGAATCAGGTTCAACCGTATTTCTGTCGGCGGCTAGCGCATTGCCCCGGTTAGTAGCCGCTGGATTGCTGGCAAACGGGCTTGCTGGAGGGGTTGCATGCCGCGACTGATCTTCCACTTGGGGTTCGAATCGGTCGTGTTCTGATTTTGTCTGAATGTGAGTCGTATTGTTGTCACTTTCCGATGATTGGTCCCGATCTGGATTGCCCCCGGAGTAGTGTGAGTCCCGTCGATTGTCAAAAGCCAACTCACCATCTTCGTGTGAAATACCTTCAGACGTGTTGAGCGGGATGATTTCAATATCATTGATGTCGTCATCAAAACGCGGGTCAAAGCGGCTCCCTAGTACATCTGCGCTAAGACGTGGATCAGGGGCGTGTTCTGCCGGTCTGGGGTCGGATTGGTATTGCGGTGCCCGTTGTGCTTCGTGGTCAACTGGCGGTGGGTATTTGTCACGGGTTTTTAACCTTGAAGGTCGCCGCCCAGTTGGTTTTGCCTGCACAAAAGCTGATGCTGGCCGAAGATCACCGTTAAATGCTGCCCGCCATTGGGCGATGCTTTGTGGCCGGTCCTCAGCTTCCATACGAAGGCCCCAGTCAATGGCGTTCAGAAAGTGTTCAGAATAGTGTTGCTGTGCCTTATTAGATACCGAGCCTAGCGGGTCTTCTGATTTGGTGAGGGTACAGGACGCACGGGTCACAGAGTCTATTGGCATTTCACCGGTCACGGCCTCATACAACACAGCTGCAAGCGCATAGATGTCAGACCAGGGACCCTGATCATTGTCAGAGACGTTGTATTGCTCGATTGGGGTGTAGCCAACAGTGACGACTGCCGTCAGTTGCTGGGTGGTTTCGCTCATTGTGTAACGGGCGGCACCAAAGTCGAGAAGGACTGGTGAGCCGTTATCGCGTAAATAGATGTTTGACGGCTTTATATCGCGATGGGCGAGGCCGGCCCGATGAATCTCGTCCACGCCATCGAAAATCGGGAACAGAATTTCACGCAAGTCGTCTTCGGGGATCGTTTTGTGTTCTTCTAATACGTCAGCGAATTCCTGGCCCTGCTCGTAATCCATAACGATATAAGCAGTGTTGTATTTGTGGATCACCTGGTGCACCCGAACAATATTCAGATGCTTGAAGCGTGCAAGTGTTTTCGCCTCCCGGGCAAAATTACTGAGCCCGACATTGTAGTCCTCGGCGAATTCAGGCCGGCGTGGTGAGACATTGAGCTGGTCATCCCGCTGGATGATTTCGCGAGGCAGGTATTCCTTGATTGCCACATGCACGTCAAGGTTCAGATCAATAGCGAGATAGGTGACGGCAAATCCGCCGCGCCCTAATACGTCTTCAATCTGATAGCAGCTGATCATATCGCCGCGTTGGAGGGTGTCTGGATAGCTGGTCACGCAAGCACCGTTAGTAATTATATCAATGGGTTAGCAGTTATTTTTTGGTTTTGTACGGCATGCCGTCAAGCCAGTTTACGTATTCTAATGGATTATGGGTTAATAGGGGCTGAAGAAAGGTGAAATCATAATAAATATCTTCCTTTGGGGGAGAGGGCATCCTGTCGGGGTTGACTGGGGTGCTCGTGCCGGGGGCTGTAGTTTGGATGTTGTCCCTACCGGGTGTCTGCAGTTTGGATGGTGTCCTTGCCGGGGCTGCAGTTTAGGTGGTGTCCCTGCGGGGCTTCAGTTTAGACGTCGCCTTCAGCGGGAGTCACTTTTCAAATCGGAAAAGTAACTAAACAATTCATGCGACCACCCAGCCCTGCGGGTTCCTGCGGAATTTTGAGATTGATCGCTCCAAGGGGGTCGCGCAAACAGGCATTCACGCCCTTATTTGTTCAACTGTGGGCGCTCTTCGCGCTATCCCTGCGCTCGCCCCCCCTTTCACGATAAATCTCAAAACTGATTAAACGCGGGTAGATCAAGGGCACAGACCTCCGGTCTGTTGTGTTAGTTGTTGCCTTCAGTGGAGCTCGTTTTTTAAGGGCAAGAACCCCGCAGGGGACAACACCAAGCACAACAGCCCCCAGCAGGGGACAACACCCAAATCAAAAGCCCCCTCAGGGAAAGTCAAAAGCCACTTACCCCCTTAACTTTTCAAATAAGCCCCCATAGAATCATCCATTGCCACAGACCACTCAGTATGATGCAACGGTGACTCTGTCTTAGTGATCAATGAATTATGTGCCTTGTTGCGAAAACCCATGATGTCTTCGTGCTTGTCATGTTCCCATACCATGAATGCCTTGTTAACGCCTTCTATATCAAAGCTTGGATAGTCAGTCTGATCGATCAGTTCCTGTGTGTAGTCGCCTTGAAAATAGATCATGTCTTCGTCGGTTTCCAGTGTGGCTTCCCGTGCCAGCCATTTTTCACTGTGGGCTTTCATATCATCGAGTGAAGGTGTTGGTACCTTACCCATGATCACATCACGTGCCCACCAGGCTTGTGCGTCAAACATGTTAAACGTGTAGAACTGATCTTGCATGCCCATGTACATTACTTTGGGGTTGGGCTCGAAGGCGACGCCTTGGTACAGGTTTTCTGTCCACATACGATTGGTGGCAACCAGGCGCAGGTCGTCGTCCATAAACGGGAAGTGATGCAAGTAACCGGTGCAAAGAATAATGGCGTCGATCTCTTTGCTAGTGCCGTCTTTGAAATGGCATGTTTTTCCAACGATCTTCGTCAGCAGTGGTTTTGTTTCCCAGTTGTCTGGCCAGTGAAATCCCATGGGGTTGGTTCGATAGCAGGCAGTCATCGTTTTAGCACCGTACTTCCAACACTGGGAGCCAATGTCTTCAGCAGAATAGCTAGCGCCGATGACCATTACATCTTTGTCTTTAAATTCTAACGCATCGCGAAAGTCATGTGCGTGCAATACCCGGCCTTCGAATCTGTCCATGCCTTCAAAGTAGGGGACGTTGGGTGTTGAAAAATGTCCGTTAGCAACGATCACGTAGTCAAAGTTTTCTTTAACTTGTTTGTCGTTGACCAGGTCGTGTGCAGTTACCGTAAAGTTATCGTTGTCTTTGTGGTACTGAACATTGCGTACCGCGTGGCGGAAGCGACACCATTCACGTACCCCTGCTTTTTCAACACGACCTTTGATGTAGTCAGCCAGTACTTCACGGGGTGGAAAACTGGCAATAGGCTTTCCAAAGTGTTCGTCAAAAGAGTAGTCTGCAAATTCAAGACATTCCTTTGGCCCGTTCGACCATAAGTAACGATACATAGACCCGTGCACCGGTTCGCCATATTCATCAAGACCGGTGCGCCATGTGTAGTTCCAAAGGCCACCCCAATCTTCCTGCTTCTCGAAGCACACGATTTCGGGAATCTCTTCACCATTTTGTTTTGCTGACTGAAATGCTCTAAGGGCCGCGGTACCGCATGGTCCGGCCCCGATGATTGCTACACGCTTTGACATTAATGGCTCCGTTGATATTTGTAAGAAGGGCAGATGTTGTTGTATTACTCTGCCACAGATTGTATTGCTGATTCAATTTCAGTTTGTTGAAATGCCTAAGGTGAGTCCAGGTTCGCCCCCAGAGCCTTGACCACCATGTGTTGAAAGTGATGCACTGCGTGTTCGGAAAGCTCGCTTCGTTCCGGGTCAACCACAAACCGCCCCTGGTTGTAGCCGTTTGACTTCAGTCCCCGCTGAACACTTTCGCAAAGACCAATGTCTTCTGGCTGCAACACGTCCTTTTGATACGCCATGGCCTCTTGTAACTGCTTGCTGGGCTTGCCGTCAGGGACAAACCAGTCCTGGTATTCGATGGTGTTACCTGCGCCGTCGGGGACCATTTGCAGCACTGATAAGTTTGCTTCGCCCGGGTAAGCCCAGATGCTCAGGTTTGGCCACAAATACCAACCCGCATAGCCAAAATCAACGTCGCCTTTTTCAAAGGTGTAGGCGGTGTTTTCTGTCGATTTGACGGCGTTAGAAATATGGCTGGAATAGATACCTTTCGTGGTTGACCGATAGCTGTCCATATCTACCAGGTCGACGAAATCACGGTGTGCAGTATGACAGTGGTAGCACTCCAGGAAGTTATCCATCATGACTTTCCAGTTACTGGCAACGGTATAAGTATCGCGCTGTGCAAAAGCCAGGTTATCGACAGCAGGCACGTAGTGACGTATTTCCTGTTCGAGCTCTGCCGCCTGTTCTGCCAGTGGTGCGGCGTTTTGATCAAGGTTGATAAACACCAGCCCGCAAAATACTTCGACTTGCACCGGCTTGAGGGCAAAATCACACTTACTGAAATTGGCCATTTTTGCGGAGTTGCGTGCGCCAATCAGGCTGCCGTCCAGATCATAGGACCAGGCGTGGTAAGGGCACACAATAACGTTTGCGTGCCCGGTGCCGGCAACCAGTTCGTGTCCGCGATGTTGGCAAACATTATAAAAACCGCTCAGGCCCTCATTGCGATCGCGGACCACGAAAATGCTTTGGTCGTTAATTTCAGTGGTTAGGTAGTCGCCTGTTTTTGGTAATTGACTGGCATGCCCTGCATACCACCAACTGCATTGGAAAATTGACTGATTCTCAAGCTCGTGTATATCCGCATCAAGGTAGAAGCGCGCAGGCAGGGTGTGTGACTGCGCAGGATCAGTGCGAAACGGAGCATCGTTCGCTTGTAAACTCAGCAGGTTCTTGTGCAACGTGGCTTCCCCAATACGATCTGATCGATCTTTATTGCATAGGCTAAAGGCGGATAGGTGCGTCTGCAAGTGCTCAGCGAATTTTGTTGTGCATACGACGGTTAACTGACGAGATGATAAGGCGGATCCGCGTTGCTTATAGAAGCGCTGAGGTCACTTTGTCTGGTGTATGAAATGGATAGCTATCAGCGTGAGGTTAAATTGAGAAAAAAACTATTTGGTCAAAAATATTATTACTACATACGGAGTAGCGCAGTAGGTGCGTTCTGCGGTTGGTGATCGACATTTATTGTCGCCCCGAATTTAACGGGCGTTTACCTGGTCATTGTGTTCCGTGGCCTATGGTCCATGTGGTGGTAAATATTGATGCGGTCAGTAGACCCTAGCGTTGCAAAAAATTCCGGCCCAGAACCGCTGCGCTGCTTCTATAGCGGCATCTAAGGCGCTGTACTCAC